>CAUYSK010085014.1:0-57749 GCA_963575035.1 Avahi laniger
TAGTCCCAGCTACTCGGGAGGCTGAGGCAGTAGGATTGCTTGAGACCAGGAGTTTGAGGTTGCTGTGAGCTAGGCTGACGCCACGGCACTCGCCCCAGGCAAGAGAGTGAGACTCTGTCTCAAAAAAAAAAAAAAAAAAAGTTGTCTTTAACCAAAAGCCAGTGAAGATCTATGTGTCTCCGTCTTCTTTGCAAAGTCCACAAAATCAGAATTTTCACATGACACAAATCAGAGGACTATTTTGTTTTCCCCCAGAGTAATGTTTTTTTAAACTGTTTGCTAACTCTATAGAAATTTACATTTCTGTGTGTCATAAAGATGTTTAGAATATGCCTAAATCAGTAAGGATAAATTTCCACCGGAGTAGCCATATTGAGACAATGGTTTGTTTTTTAAGAGCTCATCTAAAAAACACACTGTCAACTATGCGGCAGTGTCAACTTGGATGGCTTTGGGGTTCGGTCGATCATGTTAATATTTGAGATCCTGGTTCCAGGAAGTCTAGTTTTATCTGACAGATTGGCCACTCCAATAAAGGGCTGCCCTCACACTTCACCCCTGCTTGGCAATTGCATATCAAAAGGGATATCCTGAAAAGTGACATTTTTTAGAGACATTACTGTTCATTGTTTTTAGGGATTGTCTGAGAGAAGACAAGTTATGCACTTTACCTCCACACTCCAAGGCTGGGTTCATCAATTTTCTCTTTCCATAAAGATGTCTTAGCTGTCTCTTGATCTAATTTATGCTTGTGTTCTTATTAAGCAATTTACTTTCCTGGTTTAACATCCCAAACAAACAAAACCAGCTCTCCTGGGAATCCTTCACTCTATTTTATAGCATTTCTTAAAGTTTGTATCACAGAACTAAATATTTTGTACTCCTTTATCAAATGATCAAATGCTATCTTAATTCTAACCATGCTGTGGTAGGAGTATTTCCTGTTATTAAAAGCTCAGTGAAAAATTTTGTTGGTGTTTTTCATGCATTAAGTATAAAAATTGAACATATTAAGGTTAGGAAAAAAGTCTTCAGCAGCTTGGAATCTCTAAAAATAGATATTATTAACTAAAAATAGTTAAAAAAAGTCAAGATTATGGTATTGTTTTTTCATAGTATGGGTGTGAGCTACAGAAAGAAGTTTTGGCTGATTCCTAAGTGGTGGGGTTGTATTTTTATTATATTTATGTTTACCGTTCCCCCATCCCTACTTATTAATTTTATAGTATTATTTTATCTAATTATGTGTAGGTTCAGTTAGGTCAGAGAAATAAAAATACACCATCAAAATTTCTGAGTTTTAATCTTGCAATTTGCATCTGACATGGCGAAAAAATGGTGAGGAATGTGAGTAAAACAGTGGTGTTTTGCAATGCTAGTTTTCACCTTTGCCTCATGAGCTTATTGTAGTACAGCTACATCTTAATTGGTTATTAAGAAGGAAAAGAATAGATTTTTTCTATTGTAAACTCTTGCAAACACGGGAACAGATACACCATGAGGCTTATCTCTTATGTATTTTATTTTATTTTGCTAAGGAAGAATTATTTCAGACTTTGTTGCATTTAAAATGTTAGCTCTGTGTCCTAAGACTAAAGACTGTGGTGTATCTGACACTGTTTGTGGGTAAAAAGGAAATTCTTCCCATAATCTGATTGAAATTGTGAAGAAAACTAGATCTCCAAGGGGTCCGGTTTTCTAAAGGAGGGGACACGTGCTTTGAGAGAAGCAGGACTTGGGAACCTGCCCCTCTGTCCCCCATGACCTGGACACCATGCTTTGTCTCAACTTGTCTTCTTCACTGTTTTAGGAGCTGCACATCCTTGGCTGCCGTCGATGGGTCCAGTGATGGATTCCTGGCTTTAGGTAGGCCAATTGGGATATTTAGGATTTTCCAAACCGGAATATGACAGAGAGAGAGAGAGAGAGAGAGAGAGAGAGAGAGAATCCTCTCTTTTCTACTGGTCAAAGCTAAAAGGTATACACAGGTTGTCAGTGCCTGGGCTTTTAACCCACAGGGAGTGTGAGATAATGAATGTATATTGTTTTAGGCTAAATTTGAGGGAATTTGTTATGCGGAAGTTGATAGGTAATAAGATGGCCCCATGTTCCTCACTAAGTGGGGAAAGCTAGTTTGCAGTGTTAGAAACAGGTGGATGTGCAGAGAGAACATGCCTCCAGGTGACCTTTTGAGTTTCAGTTCCAGTTTCTCTTGAAGCCTAGCTGCATCTTTGCTCTTTTCATAACTTAACTTTCTAACCCTCCCATATATTCTGTGAAAGAATAGGTGCCCATTTTTCCTAAGCAAGTTTGGTTTTTTCCAAATCTTTTAACCCAATGAAGCCCAGTGTGCTCTACTTACAAGAGCTACCAAGTACAATAACAAAGAACAAAATCCTTTGAAACTTTCCCTATTTCTAGCTGAGCACTGAACCTACGAGATAGGAAACTATCCAGATGAAATGGGAGATGTTTAGATAATCATCTGAATGTCTGGGGTCTGAATTTGTTAAGCTCTTGTGTATTTTTGAAAAGCCTAATCAAGGAGTCATTCAGCCCAAACTGGTAGATGTGTCTAGGTGTCTGTGTATCCAACGATACATCTACAATGTATAGAAGACTAATCTCATGTTTCACCTTTTAAATTGATGTTTTCATGTTGGCTATAGGCTAAGATTAAAAGTAGCAATATCCAAAACATTGGCTGCTCCTCTTTGATTTAATTTAGTGTTATTTAATTTTATGAATTTTGGTAATTGCCAAATTTAAGAAACATGGAAAGCCTTGTAGCCCTTTTTATTTCACTTTCCAAAGCCTCCCTCTATTTTCCAAAAATTTAATTTGAGCACAATTCACCTCAATCATCAAAATTATTGCATCCTCACCACTGAGTGAATAGTAATAACCTTCTGGTTAAAAAATTCCTACATGTCTTTCTCAGTCTTCTTATATACAGTGGATGATAGAAATATCGTGAAACACAAAGGGGTAATTTCAGCATAAACCATGTGAATTTAGCTTGATTCTCCAAAATTACTTAATAACATTATAGTCTTATAGTTGATTTTACGCTTTTTACCCTTTTTATTCCTGGACATAACATCAGCTCATTTGATCTTTCTTCTGTCTCTTCCGCCCTTCTCATGACGGAATGCTGAAGTTGGCCACTGCAATGATATTGTTTGGCTGTGCTAGGTATCAGTGTTATGTTAGAAAGACAAATCTGGGTGGAAAACAAGCAACATTTCTTTCTCAACTGCACTGCTTGAAGAACATCAGTGATATGTACATAAGACTGGGAAGGAGCGGAGCGTGGAAGGCTTCTCAACTGCATTCTTCTTTTGATTATGCTTTCTTTTGTGAAGTTTGTTCTTAAAGGCAATGAGAAAGACAATTTGTGGGAAGATCATCATCATTTATTCATTTATCTATTTGTTCAGAGATTGTTCACTTAAATATTAAACACAGATATGTGAACCACATGCTTAATAAATACTACTTGGTGATAAACAGGTGGGAGTCTGGAAGCATACGGAAGAATTGAAATTCATGAATAAACGTAGATGCTATTGGACACATCCTTTCCCTCCTTTCATTCAAAAAATTCCCTCGCTTTTGTGTGCTTTCAAGCAAGTCTTTACTATGTAACAAATCAATGAGATCAATAGATGCTTTGATTCATAACATATTTATTGCTCCTACTGGATCATTGCAGACAATTTTTATCCCCATTTCATGGATAGATTAAAAAATATAACATTACAAAAAGGTAGGTGTGGGTCCTATCTTCTCCAATTGTGTTCCCTGAATGCCATTTTTCTGAAATCTCAGTGGATGCTCTCAGAACAAAATGTTCCATGAGTAAATGAGCTTGGAAAATGCCCTTCCCGCAACTTAATAATAAACATAAACATATGTTAAAGGTTCTGAGAAGTGTTAATATATAAAATTAGGCAAGGGAAGGATAGAGAAATGAGAGGTGAGAAGGAATCCTGGCTTAAAGATTAAATGAGCAAACTGAATTGTACCAAGGTAGACTTTTCCCTAGTAAATCCTGATAAATTCCAGGCTATGCCTGCAAACTCACCCTCTCCACTGCATTCTCACCAAAGCGTTTCTCTGAACAGCAGTGTGAGAGGCCAGACCCAGGGTCGTTCATGGATAAAACAAGCATCTACTGGGCTCCTGCTCTGTGCCAGTCACTGTGGTAGGTACGAGTGATTTGACGTTGAAATTGGAACGATGGATTCTGCCTGTCCTTTGTGAGAAGGGATTAGTAAAAAAATAAACAAACAGCTGCAATGAAATATGATACAGAACACACACAGGGAAAAGTAAAGGGTATTAATAGAGCATATCTGTGGCGAGTAAGGTGAGACAGGGTGAGGAGAGGTGGGCATGGAAGACTCCTTGGAGGAGGTGATATTGACGCTAAAACCTGAGTGATAGGTTGCCGCTTATCAAGTGAAGAAATAGAGGACAGGTTCTGTTACAAATGAGTGATTTTACTGCAGGAGAGACAGCCTGGAGGGAGATTTTTTTAGCACGGCTGCAGATGCATCCGAGAGTATTTAACAGGCCTAGGGAGACTGGCAGGGGCCACGTTTTGAAGGGCCTTGGAGAATCTTTTTTTTTTTTTTTAATAAGAATGTTCTTCTCTTGGATTATTAAGACTTTTTTTTCTTATAGTCTAGAATCGTGCACATTATAATTAATGGATCTATTAGCTTCCGAGAGTGAAGACGGCATCAGTGGTATAAAATACTCTGTGCGCTGAGCCTTCGGAAGACTAACATTGACTGAGTCTACTGGGTGGGATTCAGTGGAATCAAGTTATTTTTAAGTAGTTCCGTCTCATCCTGAAATTTTATGAATTTTTTCTTTAGTATCTTCCCACGTAAGCAAACTGGTAGACTCTAGTGTTCCCAAATATCAAAGCCAGAGATACCCAGATTTTCACCTGACATTTGCTAGACTTGAGAATATCCTATGATTGTTCATTTAGCAGCAGTCTCTAAATAAGAAAATATGGCAACACATGCTTGATTTTTTTTCAATTAAATTTTAAATGAATGCAGAAATCTGAGCACTTACTCCTTTTAAATGGTTTAAATTTAACAATACATTTTGCATTGTGCAATAAAGAACCAGCTGTAAAGGCAATGAACATTTGTTCACGATGTCTTGGTGGTAATTGGGTTTAGCAAGGCATGCAAGGAGCAGTTTTCTTCAAATGACTTATTGGAAATATGAAAGGACGATGAGTTTCCTTTCCATAGGCAAGCTTCCTTTCTTCAATCCCAGTGACGGTATTACAAATAAATTGCAGAACAGATTTAACACCAAGCATAAAAGACCCTTGTCCCAGATGCATGGACATAACTTATAATCACTATACTATGTAAAGTATGCTATTACTATTTGACTTACATTTGCTATAATTACTGGGTATTATTCTTCAAGTAGCCGGGAATAAATGATCATTAACAGATGATGTCCTGTGTAATTCTGATATATGATAACCAGCACAATTTTATGCTTCACTCTGGAGGTGAAGTGCTTAGCTTACAATAACAATTTAAGAATTGGGAGGGGTGAGGGGGTTGGAGCCTGCTTCCTAAAGGATCACTAGAAATGTTTGGCTGCTTTCACAAAATTCCACTCGTTTATTTATTTCCCTTCAACATGCTTATGTTTGAAGAGGCTATGTTTTTTTAGTTAAGAATCGTGATCCATCAGAAGCTACTTTGCCCCAGCTGTGGTTCACCTCTTTTTTTTTTTATTGCGGTAGCAAGACATTCACAGGATGAGACACAATTGTCTTTAAACTTAGAGATTTCACCCATGACAACAAGGATGCCTTTTTTTCCAGTGACTGAATTTTCACCTTCAAATCCCAAAGGTCACACAAAGGTAATGTTTTCCTTAAAACATATCTATTAAGGTGACCTAAGCCTTAACATAAACAAAATCTTTTAAAATGCAGACACCTGAAAAATTCAGGGTTTCAATCTTGGCTTCAGTGTTTGAATATGAAAAAGAGAAAGAGGCATAACAAAATTCCTTTGAAGCAAGACTTCTAACCCTAATTTTAAAGAAGTAGTCTCATTACTTACATCATATATTTTCCTCCCACAACTGAATTCTCGGCTCAGATTTTCTTATTTTCTTGGGGGAAAAATCCACTAGCTAATGATAAATACTAGCTCTATTTTTCCATCCAGTCTCTTGCAATGTATTTCTACTGTGTTGACTACTAGGTCATTAGAAAGGAATAAAACAAAACAAAACAAAACAAAACTGCAACCTTCCACGGTCTAAACTTTCTCCAACAATATTATCACAGTGGCAAAGCAAACATTCCTTCCATTTTTCTGAAGATTTGACTCAGCTATAGAAGTTTATGGATACATGTTGTTTTAAGATATGATTGAAATAAGTAAGAAAGGAGAATAGAACTAATGTGCAGTAAACGCCTACTGTGTGTTGGATGTGTTTATAGAAATATCTTCATTATTAGTCACTTTGTTTTTAAGGAAAGGGTTTAGAAAGCCTACACTACTTCTCCGTCCCAATTCTTGCGTGATTTGTGGTTTTCTGAACTTTGTGAGGTTCTTGCGATCTACCTTGTAAATTTGCTGAAGGGATATTTGTCTGTCGGGCTGGAGCTGCCCAGACACGGTGGACATGGAACTATTAATATAAAAACTGGATGGTCTGATTCATTGTGGGTTCTCTTAGAGACAGACCCTGTGTGTCCAGTTCCTGGATACGGCAACGGCTGAACGAGAAGTGGAGTTGACTGAATTTCACCGTCAGAAATGGTTCTGCTTCATTTTACAAGTATGGCTTTTAATTCCACTAACAGGAACTAAATGTCTGAAGACTCTTGGGAGAGCTCTCCAATGAAAGGAAATAGCACAATTATTTTTCTCCTGATACCACTTGAAAGAAAGACAGCAAAATATGTGGGGGAGGCTGCCTTAATTCTTGTTCTTATCTTATTTCGACATTTTTTTCTGATTATAAGATTCAAACACGCTCATTTTAGAAAGCATAAAGACATATAAAAAGAAAATAAAAATTGAACACAGTGCTGCCATTAGGAAATAACCACACTCATTTTAGGTATAGATATAAATGTGTACCTTAAAATTGGAAGACTTACAGAAAACTTCCTGGTCTCATTCACTGCTTTGTCATAGGATCTAGCACATTGAGCAGCACACGGTCAATGCTCATTCCAGATGTTTGGAATGAATTAATAATTTTTTTTGAATCTCTTCTCGCTCCTTGGAAAATATGTCTAGAAATGGAATTACAGGTCAAAGTTAATGAACATTAATGAGGCTCCTCCATAGGGAACAGCATTTCCCACTTGCATTAGCATTCATGGAAAGGGGAGTTTGTGCTTATCGAAGCTTTTTATTAAGTGGAAGTGTATGCATTGTGCATTGTGGACACAGCTCCAAAATGCTCTGTACAGTACTGGAAACCCTTCTGATTTTCAAATTCTACCTGTCAGACAAAAACCAACTCCATTTCCTCTTCTTTTTAAAAAGTCTACTTCAATGATTAAAATGTTTTTTCTTCTTGAACTCCTTAAAGCTCTTGGTAACAGTAACTCTAGACTTTCCTTCCAATTTATTATTTAGCTATGCTATCTTTTTTTTTCCCTGTGTGTGTGTTTTGATTTTTAGTGATTTTTTTTTTTGGCCAGCATTTCATGTGGCAATGTCTTATTTCTTCAATTAGATTGTAGACTCATTGATGACTGAAAATTGTAGTGATTAAGAGCACAGGTTTTAGGGTCTGCTCTACTGCTTAATGGTTCTGTGACTTCGTGCAAGTGACTTATCTCTAGGTTTTCTCATCTGTCAGTGGGGTTAACGATATTTCTTTCTCATGATTGTTGTAAGGATTGAATGAGAAAATGTATCAAAAGTGCTTGCCACAGAGCTTGGTATATTTTACGTGCTCAGTAAGTTTTATAACCTTGTAGTTATCTGGAAGGAATAGACTTCATTTTGGAGATTATTTCCCCACTCAATAAACAACTGGAAATATGACATGCAGGTTGCTGTTTACTGTCCTGTCAGGAACAAATGAATGGGAAGAGGAAAATCTGCTTCCTGGGATTTATATTTTCACCTCTAGGATGTGCACCATTATCACGACAAGCTATTAATAAACTGGGATTCTTTCAGGTGCCATAGTAGTAATCTATATTCTGAAAAATGGGAAGATGAAAAAGTGCTTTCAAGTGAGTTCTCCAAGGATCTCCGAGTGCACACCTCACATCAAAGCTGGGCTTAGACTGACCACTCTTTTACTGGGGGAAAACATCTAGTTGCATTTCTTCTGGCATTTTTCTTAAAGCATCGGTAATACATGCACACTCATTTTGCAATCTGGTACTATTCATTGCTAAAACTTGTTTGCTAAGATCCTTTTTGATGACACTTTGGGCAAGATTTATGAGTCATGAGAATCCTGTTTTCCATTCTTTGCATGTGCTGTCAAAGAACGCTACCCTTCAAGAACTAGGTGGATTTTAAAGCTCACTTAGCCCGCAACCTTCGCTGACTTTGATTCCTACCCCAACTAGAGAAAACCGAAAATATGGCTTAGAAAGCCACACAGTCTCACAGGGAAAGAGTTACAGTTCTTCTGGTCTCCATGATTTATCAGTGATGTCGGGAGGTGGAAAATCTCTTTGACAAAGTAAAACAAGTGGGAGTTTGGAGGACTTCCATATTTTATCTTAATCATAAAAAGAGTAATTTTCAGAAAAGGCTGAAAAAATCTTAGGCACCAAAAATGATAAAAACGAGGAGTAGAAAAATGGCAAAAGTATCCAAAGGTAAGTTTTTAAAGTTAAGATCCACATGAAGCATTTGAGGTCAAACCTTAGATTTTACATTTTTCTTCTTTGCTTAATAGCAATAATGAAAAGCTTGAACAAGAAAGAAAACCACAACAGGGTTGTTTTTTTCCTATCAGTTTCACATAATTTTTCTCCAGTGGAAAATTTGTGAATGAACAGAAGGAACACACGTGTGCCTAGTTTTCATATCTTGGAGTCACTGCAAAGACCTCTACGACCTAAAGATTTTGAGAGCTCTGGGATGGCTGAACATTCATTGGAGAAAAACCCAATTGAGTCTTTGAGACGCAGCATTCAGATGGTGTCAATCCCATAGAAATAACTGTGCTTTCTCCATTCCACTTTTTTTGTTTCTTCTATGAAAAGTAGCATCACAAAAGCACAAAGGGAAAAGCAAGTTTATTAAGAATAGAGGACACATTGCATTGGGAACAATTTTTGCCTAAGGGAAGGGAGTGAAGAAATGACAGGGAAACTTTCAGCTTGCTGGTTTTTTTTTTTTTTTAACAGATAGGTGTGCTATTGTTGATAAAAGACTGTTTTCCAGAAGGAGTTATCTTTATAGAAAAATGAAACATCAAAGTGATATGACAGTTAAAGAAGTCTTGAAACTTTCACTACACTGTCAGGTGGAAAAGGGAACTGCTTTATGAGGTAGAACTCAGATTTATTGGGAGAAAACATGTTTGCTAAATTTATCACATGCTTTTTTATATTTGTGTACTTGGTTATCAAGGGCCTTCTTAAAACAGCAGTGGTAAGAGGTATTGTATAGGGTCCCCTGTAGGGTCATTTTATAAATGTGCAGATAAAATTGGAATATATCATATGGTCTTATTGAGCTTTACATGCATAGACACAGCCTATAATCCTGATGACCAGGTTTAAATTTTTTGATACTAGAATGTCAAAAGGAGCAGTGACAATTGTTGCAGTGCAATGTTTTCCACCACTGAGCAATTATATGGTGATTCAAAATCTGCAGTTCCTTCGGTCCAACTGGGAGGAACTTCAGTGTTGCGATTCTTCCCTTCACTTGTTTCCTAGATGATAAAATTCAGACCACAGAGGCTGATGTCAAAACCCGAAACAAACTCTTTTTATTTTAATTTCAGAATATTACAGGGGTACAAATGTTTAGGTTACATATATTGCCTTTGCCCCACCCGAGTCAGAGCTACAAGCACGTCCAACCCCCCGACAGTGCGACCCACACCCATTTGGTGTGAATATATCCATTCCCCCCCCCACTACCTGCCTGACATCCGATGAGTGTTACTACCATATGTGCACATAAATATTGATCAATTAATACCAATTTGGTGGTGAGCACATGGGGTGCTTATTTTTCCATTCTTGTGATACTTCACTTATTAGAATGGGCTCCAGCTATCTCCAGGACAATACAAGAGGTGCTAGTTCACCATTGTTTTTTTGTGGCTGAGTAGTACTCCATGGTATACATATATCACATTTTATTAATCCACTCATGTATTGATGGGCACTTGGGTTGTTTCCACATTTTGCAATTGTGAACTGTGCTGCCATAAACACTCTAGTGCAGATGTCTTTTTTATAAAATGTCTTTTTTTCCTTCAGATAGATGCCCAGTAATAGGATTGCTGGGTCCAATGGTAGTTCTAGTTTTAGCTCTTTGAGGTATTTCCATATTACTTTCCATAGAGGTTGTACTAGTTTGCAACGAACTCTTATTAGTGATGCAGAATTAATCAGAATTCTTCAAAAAGCTGTTTAGAGGTAGATGGGTCTAGGTTTGAATTTCTTCTCTGCCTCTTGTCTGTTCAACCTTCACCAAGTCACTTAATGTTCTAAATTGTTCCCTTTTCTGTAAAATGAAGATGTGAAGGAATGCCTCCTTAAAGAGTCATTTTAAGGAAAATGAAATGTATGTGAAATACTTACTTTAGTGTCATGTATGAAATGGACACTCAAAAGGGTGGTGACACGATTATCTCCCTAACTGCCGTGTTTAATCCATATAAACAGGCTCTTGGATTGCAGGTCTCAGAAAACACATTCGTGGTTCTTCAGTGACATCATCACATTTTTAGAAAATGAGATGTCTTTTTTGGAATAGTAAGACAATCTCATGCTCTGTCACCATTTTTCTACATTTTGAACGCAAGGAATTTGCTCAGGGAGGAGCTCAAGCTGTATTTCGTTGTTGGCTCGTCAAGGATGATAAATGACAAAGATGGATGGATATGGTAGGACAGCATCACAGCTACTGCTCTGGCTGTTTAACCTGCCTGCGTAATATTCACCAAAAAGACTTCTGTGAATTCTGTGTGTAGGATCAGGGGACCTGGGGAATCACAGAATGTACTCACTGGGGAGTCCATCAATTTGCAACTAATATTAATATACAGAGAGGCTTCACTCTGCTGAAAATAAAATTGAAATGACATTCTTTTGAAATATCAGGGGTATTGGCTCTTACAATTGTCATGAGGGAAATCAGCACAACCCACTGTGAAGAAGCAGAAAGAGGGGACCCCCAGGTCAGGACGCCCAAGATAACTCCCATTCAGCTTTGGCTCAGTCAGAGACACTGACTAATCACCCGGCTCTCACTTTCTTATTATACATTTCCTAATTTTTAATTTCTTTTGTGAAATGTAATAAAAACACAAGTCTCTTGTATTCACGGGCTTTGTTATTATTTTTATTTTGGAAACACCGAAGGTTTTTTTTTGTGTGTGCTTTTTAAAGCATTGAATTAATTTACCATTCTTTCTATGTCACCTTCTTCTTAGGCCTGTTAATCCTTTTGACTTTGATTATTGTAAACACTCATAAAATTAACATTTTAAGTGACCATTTTTCATAAGTATCTGTTTAGTTTATAACTGCAAATAAAGCTTAGGAAAAAATCTTTCTAATAGCTCCTATTATTTTTTACAAGGCAGAATAATGTCGGTTGCACTCATAGTGACATCTAGTCAATGGTATTTATTTTCTCTGGAGTCACAGACCAGAGCAGAGAGAAATTGTCTTTTCTGGGTTTGACGCTTACCATTGTCTATGGGATTAAGTTCAAACTCTTTGAACCTTTTCTTTGCTCCGTAAAATTGACCATACTATCTTTTGTAACCTCACTAAATCCTGTAAAAATGTTTATATTGCATCTATAGAATTTTATTATACTTATTTGCACTGATTTATATCTTTTCTCCTTCCTTCTTTCTTTCCCTCTCTCCCTCCCTCCCTCTCTCCTTCCTTCCTTCTTCCCTTCCTTCCTTCCTCTCTGTTCAGCCACTGTCAGAGAGGACTATATATTCCTTAAACGCAGGATCTGCGTCCTAAGTGTTGTCATAGCCTTAGAAACAAGCACCACATTTGGTTCTTGATAGAGTAGAAATCAGGACACGCTCAATGAATGGATTCTCTGACCCTGACTAAATTGTGAGCTTACTGGGAGCAGAGATCGAATATATTTCCTTTTTATATTCCTAGTGTCTAATATAGCATCTGAGACATAGTAGATGCAGAAAATACATTTGAGTTAAATAAATAAGCAAATACAGTGATTCAATATGTAGAGAAATAAAGCATCGAACTTAATTATCATAATTACTTTTGGAAAGTACTAGGAATGTCTCCTCCTTCCACCTCTACAATTATATATTATTCATCTATTTTTTTCCACGTCCTTTTGTAAATTCTCTATTTTTGAGAGCAGGCATTTGGATACGAATAAAGTAGTTCAAATATTTGAGTTTATATGCATTTATGATATATTTAGTGGACTTCCACTATTTAAGAAAAAATGAGTTATCAGTTGGCTTTTGAGCCTGTCTAGCCTGAGTGCATCCTGCCCTGTGGCGATACTTTAAAAAATTTTCCCAGGTGGAGGCTCAGAAGCTTGCCTTGCAGTTAATTTCCTCCGAGAGAACGCCACCTTTGCGGACTCTAATCACAAATACAATCCAATTAAAAGCTATTATGTTAATGTGAATAGGGAGAGAGATAAAACAAGACAGTGAAATGTTTCATTTAGGCCCAAATAAGTGAATTTCTCAGGGAATAAAGAATCCCCATTAGGTTGGTTGCCGCAGTGACATAAGAAACATGCAAACCAAGCTCCTGATTAAAATCTGGGGAAGGGAGATAAAAGGTTTATCAGTGTGACAAGGCCTGGTTGATGGACTATTAGATGACACATTTGTATGTTTGCTTCAAAACCTTTCGGCTTCTGTCATGCATTGTCATTGGGAAAAAACCTGCTCTTTTCCGTTAAGTTCGGAGAGTGCTTATCTGGAAAACAAAATTGATGTGTGGTGTCGTGAAAATGGCAGCATGATTTCTCTGAGGACATAGCGTTTTGTATACTTGATGAAGGTGGCCTAAAGGCGGAAGTTATAACAATCAGAGAAGTTGGATCCTTTCTCAGGATTGATAAACTCAGTGATGCCATGTTACTTGCCGAGAGGAAAACGCTGCATCGAAGGATGGAAAAAAATTGACTTTGAGAGGTTACAATTATTTTCCCTATACATTTTACATCATAGATATTAGTTTGGAAGAAACATTTGAGTTTTTTGTAACCCTGAGCTGATGGAATACGTTCAATTTGATTATGTTGCTTCTTAAATAATCTATTTTTGGGTCTGTATCTCACCCCAATTCTGTATAAGATTACAATTTCCATTAGGTTAATGAAATAGGTTTGTCATGTGAAATGTATTTCATTATGTAACATCTAAAAACATTTTCTATTTATTTCCATCTTCTTACTGGCTCCTTAGAGTAAGACACCATAAGCACAGTAGCTGACATAGTGGTGGGGACCACAGTTGTCTACCAACATCCATTTTTACCTTTCCGCCGTTGGTAATAGCAGTGCCAGGTGTGCGGCTGGCAGGCTAGGATATGTTTCCCAGCATCCCCTGCATCAGGGGAGTCCACGTGACTAAGTTTTCGGCAGTCCGACGTTAGAATAAAGTGTGCTTCCTCTGGTTCAGACCCAGCCAACCCTCCCACGTGGGATCCTCTCTGCTCTGTTCCCCTCCGTTTCACTGAGATGTCCAACGAACTCTGGGATGACCTTGGAAGCCAAATATTGAGGACAGAAGAGCCACTGTCAGCCCAGACTCTGGAATGACCATTTGGAGACCTGACTGCATTCCCCCAATGTGTTTCATGAGCAAGAAACAAGCTTCTTTCTATTGTTTTGAATGTTTCACGTTTGGGTCTATTTGTTAGAATCCCAAAGCATATGGCATTGTCTCCAATTTATAAATGAGTCAAAGGTAAACTGATCTTGTGACTTGTCTCATGTTCTACGGTACCCTCCTATCTTTCCATGAGGACGTTGTCTCTAAATATCCTGCACTCCATTATTTTTATTTTTTAACCTTAATGAAACAAGTGTAAGATGGTGTGTGAAATAAATTATGATTCACTTTTCTCTATGTGACTCACATTTCTGTTATTCTTGATAGAACAATGACTCATTTTGTTTATAAAAGTAAGGTTTTGTTTAGAAGAATTATTAAATGCATTCAGAAGGAAATATTGTACACCATCCAGGTAACAATGAAATCACTTTGTGTATGAAAATAATATATTTTTTGAATTCTACAAAATAGTACCATTTATTTTCTCAGGAGAGATGAAGTGACAAAAAGCTGATAGATTTGCTCCAAATTTAAAGTTTATTATATTTCTGTTTTCTTGACTTTTTTTTTTTTTTGCCTGCAAAGCACTGTATTTTATGTGCTCAGTATCAAAGGGTCTCATTTTCCTTATTTCAGAAATATGCATTGTTAAAACGATGCATAAAACTCAAATGTTTTCAAATTTTACAACACTTATAAAATGAAATAGTAAGTCATGGATCTCACTTCTGCATTGATGGCATGCCAGCTCTTACAAAAAAATATATTCTCAACATTATTTGTAGAAAGGGCCATAACAGTCACAGATACTAAATGTATTCTGTCATTCTACAAATATTTATTGAGTACTTAGCATATGCCAGGCACTGTTCTAGACACTGTAGTTACAATACTGCCCAGGGCAGATACATTCCCTAACATCTTGAGACTTTTATCTTATTGGGATAGAAATATAATACTCACACAAGGTAGAAAAATATCAGAGAATGGGGACACATATAGCCCTGACTCAAGCATTACAAAAGCAATCCATGTAATGAAAAACACTTGTACCCCCAAAATATTTTGCAATTAAAAAAAAGAAGAAAATATCAGATAAATGCTTGTAAAGAATTCAAATAGGGTAAAGTGATAGTGACAATGTTAGGTTGGGAGGTCAGGGAAGAACTTTATAAGAAATTAGGACCTAAGTCACAAAAAGGAGGCAACCTTGTGAAGATTAGTGGTGGGTCTCCCAGGTAGAGGGGAGAGGGTGTGCACTGATCTGAATACAGGGACAGGCTTGCTTACTCAACAGCAGGCAAGAAAACCGTATAAAAAGGAAAGAATAGCAGAAGGTGAGGTTAGAGGTATAAGTAGAGGCCAATTCGTGATACGCCATGGTCAGGAATTTGGATTTTATGGTTGTCATGATGGACATTAAAAGTTTTGAATTAGCAGAGTGACGTGATTGTTTTAATGCTTTGAAATGATCTTCCAGCTTGCAGTGGGAGAATGTTTGAGAGATCGGAAGGCACAGAGAATGGTTAAGATCGAAGGCTTTGGAGTCTGCCAGATTTGGAGTCGAATTCTGCTTTACTTGCATAGCTTTTGATCAGGCAATTAGGCCTCCTAAGTCTCAGTTTTTGTCATCTGTAAAACAAAAATATAGCTATTTCCTAGGTAGGTCATTATTAAGAAATGAGCTATTTTATGCATAGTATTAATATTTAGTATGATGATTGGCTGATAGTATTCAATAAATGGTGACAGAAATTGTAGATTGTGTAAACATAAAATTATAAACTGAAACTTTTAAATAAATGAAATATAGATCTATTTGAAAATAGTATTAGCACTGCTTATTTTTTTAATTGATCAGGCTAGGAGAATATGGGACAGTGTTGAAAAAAGGGAAGAAAGGATGGAAAAATATCAACTTTTAACTTTTTTTTCCAAAAAGAAAGGGTAAGAAAAAATCAAATTTAAGAAAACTAACTTTTAACATAATGGATTGAAGAGGAAGAATGCAAATGAGAAAGGCTACTAAGTATGCTGAAATAATCAAATGGCTATTGTTTACTCTGATACCAGGCACGCTGCTAAATGCTTTATATACACTATTTCATAGAATACTTACAGCAATACTGTAAACTATATATGATTATATTCGTACTGCAAGTGAAAAAATAGAGGTTGGCAGAATTTAAGTGACTTGCTCTGAAGTTCCTAAGTGACTGGAACTGGATTCAAACTCAGATATCTGGGTTCACGTCATCGTGATCCTAAATGCTTACAGTGTTTCTTGGTTGTAATTATATAACTTCCTCATTAGGAGAACATATAAATAGAATAGTACTTATGGCTAATACTCTGGATTTTTGGTGCATCATTATCGCTGTGTTTTCTGACATCTCATCCTCAAAAGAGAAAGAAACGTGGGAATGTGCCATTGTTAGGAACAAAAATAACTCGGGACATGAACTGATATGCAGAAGAGCAGAATGAAAGTTGGGGATGCAGTATGGCTGGAAGTTCTAACATGTTTCTGAGCATCCCTTGCTTTGGGTGAGGCTGTGCGAGTAAGTTCTAGACAGCCCAGTGTTAGAAGGAATGAAATGTGCTTCTTCCATTTCAGACTCATCCAAATTTCCCCTGTGTCATCCTCCACGATAAGATCTGGTGACTCTGCAGGAGATCTCTGGAAAGGATCAATTAGGATTTCTGGCTAGAGACAAGGGAAAGAATAGGGGAAGTGCTAAGAAAAGTGATAAAGAGACACAAAAATAAATTAAAATAGCAGCAGCAGTAGCGACAACAAGGAAGAGAAATACAATGAAAATTTCCTAAAAATTCATTCATGCATTCAAAACTATTCTGTATTAGAGTTATTTTGATAGTTTCTGAATCACAGATTGAGATTAAGAAATGCTTCCTACTGATTGATAGATGAAAAAATAGATAGAAGGTTTTTTAAACAGCCATCTTTAAAAACATTATACATTTTACATCCAAATGTCGTATAGTACATTCAAAAGAAAAAATTAAAACACATTCATGTCTTATACATTACGTGAGAATCTCACTGCTCCTGCATTTATTATTTTTTTCAATTTTTCGAGGTATAATTGACAAATAAAATTGTATATATTTAAAGTGTACAATGTGATGATTTGATATAGGTATAAATTGTAAAATGATTACCACAATTAAGTTAATTAACACAATCACTTCATGTAGCTACTTTTTGTTGGTGAGAATACTTAAGATCTATTCTCTTAGCAAATATTGTATACAATACAATATTATTAACTGTAGTCACTATGCTGTACATTAGATCCTTAGAACTTATTTATCCTATAATTGAAAGTTTTTACTTTCATCAACATCCTCTTATTTCCCCCCTCCCTCAGCTCCTGGCAACCACCAGTCTACTTTCTATTCTATGAGACAGAAATGTGAATGTATGTAGAAATGTGATATATATCATATTTTCCCCATTCATTTATCTGTTGATGGACACTTAGGTTGTTTCCACATCGTGGCTTTTATGAATAACGCTGCAATGAACATGGTAGTGCAGATATCTCTTTGAGATATTGATTTCGTTTCCTTTGGATATAGTCCTGAAAGTGGGATTGCAGCATCATATGGTAGTTTCACATTTTATATTTTGAAGAACTTCCATACTGCTTTCCATAATGGCTGTACTAATTTATATTCTCACCGCCCGTGAACATACGGGGTTTCCTTTTCTCTGCATTCTCACCAACACCTACTATCGCTTGTGTTTTGGTAACAGGCATCCTAAGAGGTGTGAGGTGATATCTCACTGTGCATTTCCCTGATGATTAGTGATGTTGAGCACCTTTTCATATATCTGTTGACCATTTGCATGTCCTCTTGGGTAAACTGCTTACTCAGGCCCTTTGCATATTTTTAATAGGATTATTATTATTATTGCTATTGAGTTGTTTGAGTTCATTGTATATTTTGGATATTAACGCTTTATCAGATATTTGATTTGTGAATATTTTCTCCCATCCCATAGATTGCCTTTCATTTTATTGACTGCTTCCTTTGCTGTGTAAAAGCTTTTTAGTTTGATAAAGTCATACTTTTTAGTTTTTGCTTTTGTTGCCTGTGCTTTCAATGTTATATTGAAAAAATCGTTGCTAAAACTGATGTTGAGGAGCTTTTCCTCTATGTTTTCTTCTTGGAGTTTAATGGATTCAGGTCTTATATTTACATTTTTATCTATTGTGACTTAATTTTTGTATATGGTATAAGATAAGGGTCCAGTTTCATGTTTTTGCATTTGGAGATCTAGTTTCCCCAGCACCGTTTATTGCAGAGACTATCCTTTCCCCACTGCGTGTTCTTGGAGCTCTTGTCAAAGATTAATTGACTGTATGTGTCTGGGTTTATTTCTTACATCCCTATTCTGTTGCATTGGATGATTTTTTTGGTTTTTATATATTAAAACAATTGGTCACAAAACTTCTTTTGAGTGCTTTGTATGTGACAGATGTATGCTAGGTGCTGAGGATACAGCAAAGAGACAGGCGCAGTCCTCCGTCACAGTTTCCCTGGAGAGGCACTCACAAGTGACATTTCCACTGTAAGTAATAAACAGTAGAACCAGAGAATGGAGTCCTTTTATTTCTCATTTCCAGATTCCACCAAAAATGTACAGGTTTTTCCCTTGGAATGAAGATGTTGTCATTTATCTTTTGGCTCTGAAATAAGTATTCCATATTTTTTAAGAAAACTATTAGTACTGGTTTCTTTGAAGAATTTTAGAGATTTGCAAGCCAGTTGCACAACGACTCAGCAGGCGAGAGCCCTGTCAGAACGTCAACCCAAGGTCACATTTAGAGGTCAAGCTCTATACCATTCCGCTGAAGGGAATGGATGAGACTCACATTCATAGTATAATGTAGGAAATCAGCAGTTTTGTAAGAGTTTTCTTGGAAAGATATCATCGGCAGGTTCAAGAGTGCCGCCACTTGCCAGAAATTGCTACCCAAATTCTTCCTTTTACCTAGATTTGATATTTATTAGTTTCTTCTAACATCTTAACCATACACCATTCACTTTGTTTTACATGCACCCTGGATGATATATTAATACAAAGTACTAATCTTCCATGCTGACAAAGAGCTGTTGGTAGAAAAGGCAGAACAAGGCAGAGGTGGTCCTAGCATGCATCCCACTTATCAGATATTTGTTTGGGAATGTTTGTCTTCATCTTCCTTGACATATTTGCTACGAGTGTTTGATATGAACTATTTAGTGTGGGAGCTAGCCAAAGATACAGTTAGTGAGAAATATTCACAGCCAGAGTAAAGCTCATTGGATAGTTCTGATTTAGATGTAAATTCATTCATTCATTTATTCATTCACTCGCTCATTCCCAAATATATTTATTGAGTAAGAAATATATGCAATGAATTTTGCTAGACACTGAATAGCAATTCATTTAATAAAATGTGCAATGCCATTGTCCTTAAGCTGCTGAAAACCAGGTAGATGAAATATTTATATTGCTAGATGGAATTCTCTAAAAGCTGTATAAAAAGAGCTAAAGAGGTTTGGAAAAATGAATGTTGTTTTTTAAAGCTGAATTTCTTTTTTTGAGATGGGGTCTCCCTATGTTGCCCAGGCTGGACTCCTAACTTCTGGGCACAAGCGATCCTCCCACCTGAGTCTCTCAAGTCACTGGGACTACAGTGACATGCCACTGCATCCAGCTGGAAATAAATGTTTAATAATGTATACCCTGAGGATGTTCTCAACAGAATACACAAAGTTAGAGGGGGATGATCAACATACACACTTTCTTCCCTCTATTCCCTGCTGCATTGCATAAGCCTGGAAAAACATCCCTCTAAATCTTCTCTCTAGCTTGTTAAACCCTGTCCTCTGGAGTGTAGTTCAAAAAAGTGGAATATTTCATTCTGTACTTGCAAAGAAAAATACAGCCAGAGAAATATATAACTTTGCATATTTTTATCATTTTTCTTTACAGTAATATATAGTTAATATTTATGATTCATAATGTCAACCTCCATTGCATAAACCTTATTCTAGGGTGCTGATGAATGCTGGCTCTATGTGCTACTCGTGGTGACATTCTTTATCAGAGCGCGGTGGCACTACCCGGCGGGGTTGGTTACTAACTGATAGATCTTGAGGAATTGTTACTGTTTCAGAACCACATGCAAAGTCTGCCTTGTAAGGTCCTACAAATAATGTGAGCTAGGTAAAAATACAGATGCCTTTGACTCTACTAATCACATAATAACAGGGCACAGTAAATTTTAAGGGTGGAACTCGATACTTGCAAATTGCTTCACAAAGGACCAATTGTTTCCCTTGGGATTAGGGCCACTGTTTTAACAAGTTTGAGTCAATCTGCATTCCTAGCATCCAGCCACAGAGTGCTAATCCCACTCCGACACCACGGAAAGAGGATGCAGTTTAGTAATTTGCATCAAAACGGGAAAGCACCGAGTGCCTGTGGGTCTCCTTTAAGTGGCTCCCTGCGCTGCCAAAGGGATGGGGAATTGGTGGATTTCCTAGAAGCAGCTAGGTGTGCAGAGAAAGAAGAGAAGGCCCCAAACTGCCAACTAACAAGTGTCGCAATGTATTTGATGGCAGCGCGGAGGAAAATAAAACACAAGGTACGCAGAGTAAGAAACCTAAACTGTCTCAAATTTCCACCAAGCATTTAGGGCAGGGAGTGAGCAGCTAAGAATGCTGGTAGGGTGACATATGCCATATAATTGAAGAGGATGAGCTACTCCTTGCCCCAGTCACTAACTTTACCCTTTGGCTTCACTCCTAGATCTTGTTAGGGTGCCTGCCGTGGAGTGTCTGTACTCTGTGGGGTGTCTATTGTAGAGTCTTGGAATATGAGACCCGAAAGAGCACTGGAGACCATCTGGTGATAAAGGGTCAGTAAGGCCTTGTGTAAATGCAATCAGGCCCTGTCTCTCCCAACTTTGGAAGCTCTGCAGGGTCGTTCGGAGCTCCGGGCAACGGGAGGACTTGTCTCAGGTGTTCTGCACCCTCACAGTGGCCAGGCCTGTGTCTGTTCCCAGGCTGCCACGCTGTGTATACAGAGGGGAAGAGTTTCCCTGAGACACTGCCCTTCTCTGCCACTCCTTGCCCGAAAGAGCCTCCCAGAAATTGAGGCGCAACTGATCTCACCATGCTCTCAAATCTCTTAGGAGTCTGATATCTGCTTCGACCGGAGGTGAGAGCAGATCAAAGAATTTTCGGAGGTACTGAACTAGAATCTTCCTTGCTTTCCAGCTGACTCTTTTCTTCTCAGATCATGGAATAATTATCTCGTCCAGGGCAGAACAACTGGCTCTTATATCATCAAATAGATTTCTCACATCTACACTTACGGTGTAAACTTCAAGTTTTATACTAAAATAAAACTCAAAGTTTTATGATTCAAAATGCTTATTCTCAAAGGATTTTCCTAGCCAGAGTGTTTGAAAGCCCAGTTTGAACTGTGAGAACCAAAAATGGACTCTCTTCTGCCCTGCCCTGAGGCAGAAAGTCCGGGATGGCTTGACGAAAATGGGGAAGCCAGAAACACATCAGTTCACATTTAAAATTTTTATATGCCAGAATTTACCATGTTGCACAAATGTTTGGAGTAGGCTGAATGGATTACCTTCTCCATGAGGAAGAATAAAATGGCTCCGGCTAAAAAAGGCAGAGAAAGAATGCAAACCGGAAGGAGTTAGGCCCTAGGTTGGGCAAATCTTTGCCTGCTCTCCCTACCCACATTCTTAATTCTATTTGTCTCCTGTGTGCCCTGGATTTGTTTCGTGGTGCCGTGTAACAGTCATCACACATTTAGCAGCAGATACAACACAATTTATCATCTCACAGTTTGCACTGGTTGGGAGTCTGGGTACAGCTTAACTGGGCCCTCTCCCCAGGGTCCCACAAGCATGAAATCAGGGTGTCAGCTTAAGCTGTGGTCTCACATGGACCTCAGAGTCTTCTTCCAAGCCCACTGGGTGCTGGCAAAAGTCAGGACTGTAGGACTGAGGCCCTCAGCATCAGGGATCCCACACGAGACCCTCCACTTGCTCTCTCCATAGTACGGCAACTCGCTTCTTCAAGGCCAGCATCTCTGCTGCTTCGGGTCTGTCTGACATCTGTCTCTGGCTGCTACTTCTGCTTTTACAGGGATCACCTGATCAGGCCAGGCCCACCCTGGATACTCTATCCTTTTTGATGAACTTAATGTCAGTTGATCAGGGACTTTAAATAAATTCAAAAAAGCATCACCCTTACTGCCACCATACAACAGCTTAACCGTGGGAGCCATGTTCCATCACATCCACAGGTCCCGTCTACACACAAGGGGAGGAGATTCTATGGGGTGTGCATGTCAGGGCAGAAACCTTGAAGGCTGTCTTAGAATTCTGCTTACCACACTGTCCGGGGTCTTATCTTGCTGGTGGCATTTTTGCTTTGAACTTCATCCCCTTCTCAACATGCGTCCCACCATGGCTCAGCAGAAGCAGCTATATGAGAAAACCCTTCCTTCGAGGACACATACGTCGTGAGCTGGTCCTTTTCTTGGTTGTGTGTTTTCTCTGTTTTTAGAAGAAAACTGTGAAGAGAGCATTTCACTTCACTTTGGGACACCTGTCTCTTGAGAATAGAGAAGTGATTATATTTAGCTAAATGCCTGACCTGGACTTCAACAGGGAAGAAGGGACCCTATGTCACCTGAGTCCAGGTGCGCCAGAGGATAAAGCAGTTTTGCACACAACCTCGTCTTACTTCACACTAGGGATGGTATTGGCGACACTGTCATTGCATTTTACCTCTCTTTATTTATTTTCAGTTGCACAATGACTCAGCAGGCAAGAGCCCTGTCAGAATGTCAACCTGACACCACATTTAGAGGTCAAGCTCTTGACATTATACAGAGTTCATGACCGATTCTCAGAAAATTTCCCAGAGGAAACCTTCTGAACTCATGAAACTCATTCTTGAGAAAATGTAAATGTTTTGTAAAATAGTTTTGGATTGTGTCATGGTTGTCAATGGCTCATGAAATTCATCCAGTATGGCTGTTTTACAACATTCTCTCCTCCACCTGTTTCTGACTAAAATGGTTTGGGATGGTGTCACACAGAGACCTGATACCTCTTAAAGCTTGGAAAACAATTCATTTTCTTAGAATTTCACATATAAATAGAGGAGATAAACTTTAAATTTCTTTTGATGCATAAAGATTTATCTAGAATTATGCCCTGGCAAATATAAAACTGTTTGCATCCTGAAAGAAATTATGGTCATGCCATGATGCTAAACAATCTGGTGTGAAAAAATATCAGTGGTCTGTCTGAATATTCTATTTATTTAGCATCAAATGCCTAAATATTGCAAAATATCTTTAAATCTATATCTGCATCTGTCATCAACCTGAAATGTCTCATAGACAAAGCATCACTTGAGTTGCTTGGGTTGCAGTTTGAATGGCAATTAGCAGTTTCTTTGGGGCCAAGAAGATTTCAAAGAAAATAATGGATCCTAATACTCACATATGGTCTCCCAAACATATTTTTTCCTTTATCAGCTAAGTACATGATCACTGCCAGCAAAAGTGCTGTTTGCTGCCAAGGTAAGTTCAACAAATGTAGCTACTCTGCCCATTCCATCCTTTGAGATTGTGCTGGTGGTAAAATATATGAAGGCAACATCTATTAATTCTCCAGCCTTAAAATAGTCCATTACTTACTTTCCGGATTAATACGTTTCCTTTTTTAATGGGGAAGAACTTGCATTTTGTGACTGTGTGTGGCTGACATGACAATTCCATAAATTATAACAAAAATCCCAGCCTTATAAACAAGGTGTGTTTGTCTGTGTTAACGAGAAGGGTAGCCTTGACAATACCTAAACCCTAGACCAATATCTAGACGTGTATCTTCTGAGATACTTCATTGCCAGACACAGTGATGCAAACTCCTCCCTATGAAGATTATTTATCTGGATCTTAAAAAATATCTAAACTTCCCTCTAATGCCTATAACGTGTGGTAGAACAACATTTTTCAAAAGATTACATTATATTTATGTATGCCTTTAAATTAACAAATATTATTTCAAAAGCAGCGCATGCTCAAGATAAAATTTTCAAATAGTCAGATGCAAAAGAAGAATTATGTTCCCTACCTCTCAGATTCCTGTCCCACTACTCCGAGGCAGCCATGGTTAAGACATGCTGTGTTTCTCTGCAAAAATAAAGGGCATTTCCGCTCTCTGTCCCTCTCTCTCTCACACACACACTCATCCCACCCACACAAATAGGATCACGTTTACAAGTCAAAACTCATCTGATAAGTTATCCCTATTTATTATTCTTTTGAATGTTTCACCAAAATTAGATAGTACAAAATTCTAGGAGTTTTCTATTAAAAGGATATATAGTCATTCAGTACAAAAAACTAGAAGCGTCTGAGGATATATCCTTCAAGTTGAGATATTCCAAAACACGACTGTAAAAGCTCAGAAGTAAATCATGTGCACGGCCTATCTCTCAACACTTACTCATGTCTCCCTGTTTACAAATGTTGTCATCAATAATTTAAGTTTGTAAAATTTCCGAAAAGTGAATTATTTTGTTGTTTCATTTACTTAAAGATTTCTGACTTTCAATAAAATGTAATAAAAGTTTAGATGACTCATTTCTAAAAAGTTCAATATAATTTTAAAACACTTAGGTTGATTTATAAAGTGATTCTTAAAAGACCCAAACATTTCAAGAATCCTATGATAATGGCAGCAATAAAGATCAAAGATTTACTGCCATGCTAAATTGTGAGTGTGTGTGTGTGTGTGTGTGTGTGTGTGTGGTGTCTACTTTAGCTTCACCAGAAAAAAAAATATTGTATAATAAGAGTCTTTGTAAAATTTAAGAAGCATGGATTAGATTTCATTTGATAACACTGATATTCTTAATTTAGTAAGAACATAATTTTCCCATTAAAAGACTTATAGAAAGTAAGGTGTAACGAAGACAGATACTTTAAAAATCCTGTTCTTTTATTTCTGTGATATTTAAAATAAGGAAATGTTGGGAGCAATATAAATGTTGAAGGAAAGGAAACCATTCAGTAAGTTATAGTACCTCACTAGACCAGACTACTATAACTCATTTTGGAGGAGAAAATTTAATAAAGCAGTCAATGTATATAATATAATGGTAAATGAAAAGAATTAGGTCCAAAATATGTAAACACGTTTGATTTTCATGAGAAATATACATCAATGTGTTAAGAGTCAATATCTGAAAGGTGAGATAATGGGTATTTTTTCCTAATTATAATTTTTATATATTCCAAATTGTCTATAATAATAGAAAAACTAAATCTTTAAAAATAAATCTAAAAAAAAATCTCATGATGTCTTATTCTCAAATGTTTCTAAGGAAGACTATTTAATTATCTTCTTCAGAGTACATTCCAAATGCCTTATAATATTTCTGATCTGGTAGGATGGACAAGAAATTCAGAATATTCTTAAATGCAAAAGGAAGTGACAAACTGAGACCACTATGAGGATTAATGAAACCAACAATTGCTACTCTCCAAGTTCTCTGGCCCCTAGCCGCTCAGAGTGTGGTTCAGGGAGGTGCTGCAGTGCGCTCACCTGGGAGTCTGTTGATCCAGAAATCCCAAAGGAAAAAAAGACTTTCTATAAAAAAGACACTTGCACTTGAATGTTTATAGCAGCACAATTCACAATTGCAAAGACGTGGAAACAACCCAAGTGTCCATCAATACATGAGTGGATTAATAAAATGTGGTATATGCATACCATGGAATACTACTCAGCCATAAAAAACGATGAACTAATACCTCTTGTATTAATCTGGATGGAACTGGGGACCATTCTTCTAAGTGAAGTGTCACAAGAATGGAAAAACAAGCACCACATGTACTCACCAGCAAATTGAAACTAATCAATCAACACTACGTGCACATATGGAAATAACATTCATCAGAAATCAAGCAGGAGGGACAGGGGAGGAAGGGATGGGTAAATTCACATCTAATGGGTACAGTGCACAGTCTCTGGGGTATGGGCATACTTATAATTTTGACTCAAATGGTGCAAAAGCAATTTATGCAACCAGAAAGTTTGTACCCCTGTAATAATCTGAAATAAAAAAAAGAAAGAAATGCTGAAACTCTGCCCCTAACTCCAGACCTACCAGATTAGAATCTGTATTTTAACAAGATCCTCAAGTGATTTGTAAAACATTACATTTGGAGACCACTGATGTAGAACTTTGGTTGTAGGAATTTTAGTTGGCCTGTTTTATGCTGCCCTTGGGGTAACATTGTTGGGGCAGGCATTTTAAGTCAGAGAGCCGTGTCATTTTTCTGTATCCATTTACAAAGATTAAAAAAACTGTAGGTGACCATTTTTCTCAACTCTTTTCTCCGTTAAGAGCTATGCTCAATTGAGTGTTCATAATTTCAGATGATCCAGCATGGATTGTTAGTGGAGAAGAATCTTGCTTGTCAACATTTACAGTCTTCATTCCAAAAGTCTTTTTAATTCTATCATGCCTGAATAAAGAACTTCATATAGGCAAAACAAAGAGACAAAACTGATCGCAAAGTCAGTTCGCTTCCGCGCTACCGTGCTGTCCAGTCTCCCAGGCTGGAATTCTTGTGATGCTGTCTGCATGATTTTGTTAGTACAGAAGCATTCCTTTTTTGTTTTGTTTGTTTTGCTTTGTTTTTTTTGCCCCAACCTGAACACAAGGTCGGATTATATTGGCAGTTGGCGTAATAGCTAATTACACCCCTATTTGGCCAAGGATGTGGGTTAAAGAATAAATCAGGGTCTTGATGGTTCAGTTCGTGCCACTCCTGGTTATTAGACGTGTGTCACTGAGCAAAGTTCTAATCAAAGCCGGTGCGGAGGCAGCGAGGGTCACGGACCATGCCCGTGCCTAATTGCTGGGCTGCGTACTAAAGGAAGTTTGTAATAAAAGGCCATTAACTACCAGCCTTTCCGATCAGCGAAGCAAGAATATGGAGAAATTATGTTTATCAACTGACAATTTGAAGGCAAAGCCTCAATGTAAATGTTTTTTTCCACTCTCCACCCCAACCTCAAAAAGAGAGAGAGAAAAAAAACACTAACAGAAAAAAAAAAAAAACCCATAGGACATGCAATCACTCGAATCTTAGATAGTATAGAATTCACACAATTTAGTTTTCAAAGGATAAAGGAAAGGGTATTTTTTTTCCTGATCATTAAAATGTTCTTCCCTAAAGGATCTGGTATAATCCATCCAATTCCTTTTAAATATGAATTTGTGAAGGAAGAATTGTTACAGTATTTTTTAAAAAATGAACTTTTAGTTCTACTCCATTTGCATTTAATCCATACGCATCTCAGCTAGATGCCCTTGGTTTAGATGATTTTTCCCGCTGTTCTGATAACTGATTCGAACAGTGAGAACCCACAGCGGGACTTTCCATTTCAGCTTCTGGTCCTGAGCGACAAATGGCCTTGGGTACGGCCACCCAGTGCCACTTCTTGGGGCGGCTCCTACTCACAACCATTTGGTACAGGACCTTGTAGACAGCAGGTAACAAACATCAAATGTGTTGGACTGAATTCGAAATGCAAGAAAATGCTTAGGGAAATAATTCAGTGCTATTTAAAAATATTTGTGTTGATATTGCCTCAGGAATTGCGGGTTCTCACAGGGGTGACAAAGTTTTCTCTTTGACAGCTCAGGCACTGAAGCAATATTAATACAAGTAAGTTCATATTTTGCCTCTGCTAGTTACTAGGTTTTGTGACCCTGGGCAAGTTCCTTAAGCTAACTAAATCTAGTTTTCTCATCCATAAAACCTGAAAAATAATATTACCTGCCTCACAGAGTTACTGTTTGGATTAAATGTGATGATTCATGTAAAATGCTTAACATAGCACCTAACACCTAGTAAACAGTCAATAAATCTTATTTCTAATATGGCTAATTGAGTGTTTGATCAAGTCGGTTACTGAAGTCATCTTCACTAGATTGCCTGACCATTTAAGAATTTAAACCAAATAAATATTACAAATAAGTAAAATGTAAAATAGTATAATCAAATAAAGTATGGAACAGACTTACTTTACTAAGTCTGTAATGTAGGACTGAGAGTTTTATTTGGGTTTCAGTATCCACAATTATGAAAAGAAGGTTTTGGATTCAATAATCACCAGGAGACTAAGATTTTGATTTTACATGGTATTAATTTTTTAACTGAGAAATTTATATTTATAGTGACATTTAAATTAGGTGCCTGTTTCATTACTTAGGTTCATTGCTTAGATTTATCTAAATATTCAAAGCATAGGTATCTTAACCTAAAAATGCTAAACTGATTTACTGGGATAGAACATGGAATGTATATTGGGGAAGTTTCATTAATAAAATAAATTCTCACTAACATTGCAAAGACCTTTTTTGGAATTCGTTTTCACTGAGTATGTCTTTTAACTGTATTGTTGTGCTTTTTTTGTTTCAGGGGGTAAAAAAGAAAGCAAAGGAAAAAAAGCAAAGTTCGTAAGATACAGTGAGAGACTAGAAGAGGGAGACACTGGAACTCTTGCCAAAGAAATCGCTGTGGTAGATTTGCAACCTGATTTCCAAACTTGGATTGTTCAGATGAAGTCAGATAAACTTCAGAGAAACATCTGAACTTTATAGCATTGATCGGAAACACCAAAACCTTTGGCAGTTCTCCCTTCCCTCTCTCTCGTTGTCTCCAAAGCGAGTGGAGTGGGTGAGACTTACGCTCTTCACTAGTATTGCAAACTCCTGGCTTTCAGTTATGCAACAATTCTAAAAACTATGTGCTACCTGATTCTGTGCAAGTTAAACTGAAAGTTGAATCTTTTGACTTTTTAAATTTACGTTTACTTGTATATTGTTTAACACTCAATCTAGAGCATAGCTCTCCTTCCTTAGGCCCCCCTCAAATCAGCCAGATGCCCAAATCCTCTATTAAATTCATTTTTTAAAGTAGAAAGCAGCATTGATTTATGTATTTATTTTGGACAAATTATAATTGCATGTAATCATGGTGTCCAAAGTGACATCATGATACGTGTATTCAGTGTGGAATGACTGAATCAAGACAATGAACATATCTGTCATCTTAACTGCTTATCATTTCTCCTTTTCCCTATGTAACTGCAACTTCGTGCCCTTCGACCAACACCTCCCAATTCCTTTCCCACTCCCACCATTCCTGCCAGCCTCTGATAACTATTAATAACATTCTACCTTCTGTTTCTATGAGTTTGATTGTTTTCGATTCCACACATAAGTGAAATCATGCAGTGTTTGTTTTTCTGTGCCTGGCTTATTTCACTTAGCAGAATGTCCTCCAGGTTCATTCACGGTGTCGCAGATGACAGAATTTCCTTCTTCTTAGGGGTCGAATAGTATTCCATCGTGTATATATATACCACATGTTCTTTATCATTCATCCATTGATTGGCACTTCATAACCTGCTGCCATGAACATGATTGTGCAGATATTTCTTCGAGATATCAATTTCAAGTCCTTAGGATATATACCCAGGAGTGGGATTGCTGTGTCTAAATTCTTTTTAACTCAAACACCCCATTGTCCCCCATAGTCTGTGTTGTCCCTCACTGCAACAAATAATAAACCCAACTTATTTAACTAAAAAGCTGTTCCTAATGGTCTTTGGCTGAAAGGTGTTGAAAATAATGTATTTGTTTTTCACGAGACAGCTGTGATTGGCAGAGCCAGGCTTCCCATCCTGCCTGAGATTGTAGTTTCTGTTCTGAAGCACACCCACAAGTTGACATAATGCGACACATTGGCATTACCCACGAGTAAGATGCACATTAGTACAAGTGAGACGAGGGCTTAGAAGAAAACTCTAGGAAATATACAAACACAAGGAAAGCTTAGTGGAGAATAAGTTAACAAAAGAACCTTATGGAAGGTTCTTTCCATAAGGTTATAGAACAAAGAATAGAAGATGTAGGATAAAGTAAGGAAGAAGTGGTGTCAGAAAACCAAATATGTGGGTGTCAAAGGTTGCATAAAGGTTCAATAAAATAAGGAATGGAAGAAACCATTTTTATTGGATTTAACAACCAGGAGGGTGTTGGGGAATTGCAGGAGAGACGTGCAGGAGGAAGCTGGCATTCGTAGGGGTTAAGGAGCATTGTGAAGGCGAGTGGCCCCCTTCTTCTCTGTGACACTGAAAGGGAAGTTGTCTATTATTAGGGGCATTTGGGGATTAGGAGCTGTAGGACAGTGGTGCAGACGTTTTAGTAAAGATTTTTGCTTTTCTAATTGAATATTTTCTTTCCTTATTCATACATTTTGCTTAGAAGGTAGGAAATTACAGCTGCTAGAATGAAATTTGATGAGCCAATTTAACCTATTAAAAGGCCTTACTGATAGCACAGATTTTGAGATTGAATTTTCTCATGACCAACAAGAGCAGACAGCCACTTTAAGGAATTGATCTTGGGTTCTCAGGACACCAGATCTCCCTGGAGCGGTCCCTGCAGTGACGGGTACAGGCTGCAGCAGACACCAAGTCAGGCAGGGAAAAGCAAGCTGACTTTTTCCTAAAGATACACAGGAATGAAAAAATACTGAGACATAAAGATGCACAACTATACTCTGGTAGTGATTAACAAAGCGTTAGTAAATCATTTAATCTAATTCATTTAAACCTGAATTTAAACCTGGTATTACAGGAATTACACAACTTCTCTATAGTTTGCAAACCATCCCCTTGGAAACACTTGTTGGGAAATAATTATTTGAATTGATGAAATTAGGTCACAGGCTATGCTCACACTTGTCACACACTCAGTGCTTTAATTGCAAAACTATGAGAATTTCTTTGCCACCTGTTCTTTTTGTTAATGAGACTAGGTGAAAGGTGCCACAGGAACAATTTCTTTTCATATTTTAGTTCAAGTTGTTATTGAGAGTAGGCTAAAATAATTCATATTTATGCTGAAAATCACCTAGGATTATCATATAAAATTCAGGACACTCAGTTAAATTTGAATTTTAGGTAAACAAGGAATGATTTTTTAGTGTCGTACACCCCAAATATTGCCTGGGACATACTTATACTAAAAGTATTTTTGTTCTTTACCTTCAATTTTTTGAACATCCTGTGTTATCTGTTAAATATGGTTACCCTAAAATATCAGTGCTCACAAGCTGGGTCTTATGAGTTTAGAACCATTGGGGAGAGTGTTTGGCCAAAGAATGTTGGACTAAGCCTGACCCCAATGTTCTTCTGAAAGACAAGGGCAACATCTGAGCCAGGCTGCTGACATCAGAGCCCATCCCTGTGATTTGCCTCTTTAAAAGATTCCTCTAGGAGTAAAACATCGAATTGGAATATTTTGCATTTCTATTTTGTCTCTGTGCTCATTCTTGGTATTGGTTTGGCCCATCTCCAACCCGAGATACCCAAGGAAATAGATTATATCAAGGGAAGAATTCACAGCATCAACAACAGCAAACGCGATTATTCAGATATGCTGCACTGCAGCTAAAGCGCAGGAATCTCTTAACACGGAAGATTTCGTCATTCTAGTTTCTTGCCTTTATGCTCAGGAACATACTTGTTTCAAAGTGAAATTGTTCTAGGAGTTTGTGGTCCGCTCTTCTCTCCTCACCTTGCCTCACCAATGCATGCACACACACACACACACACACACACACACACACACATGCACACGGAGTCATAGAGCTGGGGAATTTTGATCTTTCAAAACACTTTTTTTTTAAGGTACACAGTTTAAGTCTTAGGGGAATGTGCCCAAGAGGTCACTGATGCAGGTGATACTATCTGCAATAACAGGTGCTTGTGGCCTACTCTCTGCTACTATTACGTGGGCAGGCAGGGTTCCCCTTTCCTGAATGATGACGAGTGAAGTTTATTCTTCAGTGCTCTCTGTATGCTCATTCACATCCTTGTTCCTTCTTTCAGTCTGATAGAACGCATGTCCTTCTCCTTGACACCCACCCTCTCCCAAACCAAACCTGTCACCTTTCTTCCCGTATCAACACCTGCCTTCGGAAGAGGACCCCAAATCCCCTTCACTCAGAGGTGCGAGTATTTGATCAAGCTTCAAATGGCAACTTATTTTCAAACTTTTCTCAACAAGTTTAACAAAAGAAGGACACTTTACTTCTGAAGAAGGTATTCCTTAGCAGCTGGGGAGAGGGAAGAAGGTAGAAGGACTCAGTAGACATCATTCAGGTGGCTCCATATTCTCTCACCGTGAGATGACTGGTTCACCCCGAGGTCTTCTGTAAAGATGTGTTCAGTACAAACATACACTCAGCTGCTTGTAGTTTTGACCTGTTCTGTTGCTATCTAATTGGCCACATCATGGCTGAGGCTGAAAAGCTTATGGCTGGCTATAGGAAGTTCTCGCTTAATGTCGTCGATAGGCTCTCAGAAACTGTGACTTTAAGTGAAACTGAATGGAACAGAACTAGTTTTTTTCTCAACAATGGCATAACAAAATGACTTCGAAACAAATGGTGTTATTCGAGGACCAGTTGTACATCTTCTAGCTTAAAGTCTCAGTTTCCAAGAACCTATGGAGGATGTTAACTGAGGACTTACTGAGGTTACTTCTGATTCTCAACTCTGCACACACCTGGTGGTGACAGAAGAAGTAACTAAAGGAGACTTTGGACTGTCCACCCCCCTGCATGCACGCTGCCATGCATACGGTGACTCTCAGAGTCACAGAGCTAGAAGAAAACTTGATTTGCAAAAGAGAATAACGAGATCCAGAAACAATAAGTAATTCGTCCAGTTACCATTAATAACAGAAACGGAAATAAAATGTAGGTTTCCAAATTGTCTTGTTTAGTTCTCATTCAAAGACGAACCTACCTTATATGTACCTAAATGTTTATCAGAAAGGCACAGCTAGCTTTAAAAGAAAAAAAAAAAGCACAGCTATCTAAAAGGTGATTTTTAAGACAGTAAAGACATGTAACACAAAAATATTTTTCAAAGAAATAAAACAAAGCCCTTTAGACTGATATTTTAGGTGGGTCAGAAATGCAACTATTTTTAACCTGTATGTTTAATTACAGATAATTTTACAATTAAAACTTATCTTTACTCTGAATAAATAATGGCCAAACTTTGCTAATATAGATTAGGGCCCAGGCAATTGGACTTGTATTTAAAGAAATGTCCAGATTTGTCATTAATTAAGTTGAAATTATTACAGACTTTTTTCCCCCTTTAAGACTTTCCCCCCTTTAATTTAATAATGATGAAGAACGGCAGGTTGCTCAGAGCTAGGAATGCGGAGCAGGTATGCAGCCTGATGATTAGAGCGAGCGTGGGGGCTAGAACCCGTGAGCCTAATTAGAGAATTGTGTAAAGTCCTTTGAAGATGAAAAGAACTATAAAATCCCAGAGAATATTGATATTGCCAGTCTCACTCTTAGTGCTGTCACTAACTTGCTGTGTGGTCTTGTGAGAGAGAGAGAGAGAGAGAGAGAGAGAGAAATAGAGAGAACAATCACTAACTTTGAACATAAGGATGCAAGGATATATTTTGCTTCCATTTGCCTGTTTTGTAAATTTTATTTTCAACATCAACCTAACAAGCAGACCAACAAGGGATAGAACAATTTTTGCACCCTATGTAATGTATGGCGGTAGGTTTTTAGCCATATACTCTGGGAAATTCCAAGTAAATTTCACTTTAAAATTTTTTTCTTCATGGAGACAGGTCTTACATTTTGTCATAAGATGCTCCTTGAGCTGATCCTTAAAGTATATTTCAAAAGAATTATATGATTACTTATTAAAATACAGATTTCAGAGGTCTTATTCTAATGTAGATATTCCAAGTAGCCAAGTCTGAGAAATTATGTGCTAGAGACATTTCTTAGAGTAAATTGCCGGAAGTGACCACATGGCCTCACGTGTAACCCAGAAGCACAAACTTGTGCTCTCTTCTTGAAGGGTCCTTGAGGTTTCAGTGTTTGAACAACAGCATTGTGCTGATCAGCTTCCAACTTCTAGTCAAATGCTTTCTAAAAGAAAAAGTTTTAAAAATGGCAATTGTTCTAGAAAAAGGCCTTTTGACCCTCTTAAAATTTCCAAACCACTAAAAATTATTAAATTCATTGAAACTGGGTAGACATCTCAAACATGTGGATACTTCTTGGTATTTTCTTATATTTCTTACTCACTCTTGATACACTTTTCTAATGACCCTGAGTTGATGGGTCTGATGTCCATACGGATAGAGAAAACTCAACTTCAGATTCTGACTCACTCTCGCAGGTGATTTCTAGTTTTTCAGAGGCGGTCCTGAAAGTAATGGGGAGGAAACTGTTTAAGGCGGCGCTTCCTACCAGAAATGAACGTTTCAAAGATCGTATCCTACTGGTGGTGGGTCAGTGGCATTCGTGTATAAAGATCAGAACTCCTCAGAAAGTTGCAACAGATGTGCAAGACATTTATCCTTATGGACTGAAAACTCGCTTTGAAATGACAAGTAAAGCTCTGCATTTCAGAGACCACAAGCTCCCCGGTTTCCAGTGCACCTAACGTGGCAATTGAGAAGTGTGGCGTTCACAAGGTGCACAGAAAGCAATTTTGCTTTCATACCTGGTGTTCCCGTGCGCCCTGACTAGAGGAATCCAAGTGCACAAGTTGTAATCTTTCCAAGAGCAGTAGGTTGATATCAAAGACTCTTCAGTGAAGCAGGGAATTGTGGCAGTACTTCAAGGAGCGGGATTGCAATTAACTCTTAAACACAGATTGAAGGAATGCCCTGCTTGGTTGCTGCAGGCTTTGCTTGCGCTTCAGAGATGAATGAATCTAAGCACCGAGCATGCAGAGATGATAACCTGTCAGGCTGCGGAAAGTGTGTGCAGGGAGAAGAGTTATGGGGTTGACGGGAACATGTACTGTTGTAATGGGTTTTGAAATATGTTTTACAAAATATATTATACAGTGGGATAAACCAAGGCTTTTTAAATTCTATTGGTCCCCAAAAAGGTTCAAAGACCTCTCTGTTATTTTTCCTGTGTGAACAAGTGTGTGGGGTGTGAGGAGTGTATGTGTGTGGGGTGTGTGCATATGTGTGTGTGTGTGTGAGAAAGAGGGAGAGGGATGTTCTGGTGGCAAGGTGACTCTGACCCTGTAATGGGTCCGTAGCAAGATGTCAATAAACACTACCCAGTACAGAGCTCTGTTAGTGACTTTTTTTAGCACAAAGTGGAAATACTGGCAAACGGTTTGGGGGACTGTAGAGTTGTAAGTTAGAAGACAAATTAAACTAAGGAAAATATTGTTTAATAGGAAATGCATTTCCTTGTCTCTTGGCTTCTTGGGGACAGGTGATAGCAACAGCAAAACAAAACAAACAAACAAACAAAAAAATGAAAAACCAGCGTTTATTCTTCCATGAAGAGATTCCGATTTGATAAAGAGAGTTTTCCTAAACTCACGGGAGGAACTGAAAAGTCAGAAAGCAAACTGGATTGCATATACTTCCTTACTTAGTACTTGATTAGAAAAGCAACTCGGAAAAAAAAACGAGAAAAGAAAAGTCACTCGGTAGATATAAACAACTCTGTATGTCACTTTCTGTCACCATTTCCAGCTTTTACCCATGACAACAAATTTATCCAGTTCGCTGCAGTTGTCTCATGTTGTCTTGTCTTCTGTTGCCTGGCCAGAAGTGGAAGGTAATTAAGGGTAATAGCTTCATTCGGAGGTATTTTATCCCTGTGCCAGCGATGTAGTACCAGCCAGTGGTTTTTGATCATTTTCTGGGTCCAGGCTTCTGTTTCTGGCTTTAGCTGGAAATCCGAGGCAAGGACATTATGTGTTTGAGTATACATCTGTGTATCTGCATAGGTAGCTGAAAGCAAATCATTAATGTAGTCATTCCACTAACACGTCCAAGAAAGTGAAAACAAAAATAAATCCAATCTGAAAGAAAAAACAGGAAATACAACCAAAAGTTATCTTGCATTCTGAATGGTGTATAGAAATAGTGACCATGTTTTTCTAGTGCACAGGTAGGTGACATGGACAGCTGGAATATATCATATGATTTTGGGACACCATATTCATGTTTTGAAAATATTCTAAATTTGTGATCCATGATCATTGACTATGTAAAGAAGGGGGATGTTTCCTAGAGTTTCATTTAGTCTTTATGTTTCAAACTAATGTGATAATTTTATGAGAACTTTTCAGTGCCAGAGCTGGCAAAACTGCTTCTTTTTCTGTGCCGGTTGCTGCTTGAAGTCCCAGAAACTGGTTTATGAAGCACCTGTTTTCTCACAGAACCCCATCTGCCTTCTATCTCAAGTTTATCACCAGAATGATGTTCCATACCTTAGGGAGGGCCTTCTTACTCTAGCTGTGCTGGCTGGGATTAGGCTTGGTTCCATAGTAACAGAGACCCAAGTATGGAGGATTACATAACATCAAAGTTTACTTATTTCTCATACAGGAGATGTCCAGAAGGGGTAACAATGTAAATTCGAAGGGAGTAGCTATCCTATAGATAGTGATTTAAAGCTCCTAAAAAATAAAGAGAAGAAAACTATTTTGAAGTATTGGAAAGAGACCAAAAGCAGACAGAAATTGGAGAGGATTCAGTTAGTTAAAGAAGGAAATCACGTTGAGGTATAACCATGTTTATATAGCTTTTCCCCTGAAGGCATTTCAGTCCTTAAGCTGCAACATTTAGAACTCAATCAGAAACTTCAGTCTTACTGATTTGAGATGCCACGAAGATTGAGTTCAGGACATCTATAATATTTGGAAATGAAGGGACAAATCTTAAATAGAAGAGACAAACAGAGGAGAAGATCTTCAAAAATAGGCATTAAAATACTTAGCAAATCTTTGGCTGGCACTGCGCATTCCTGGGGGAATACAAGGAACCTGGTAGAAAGCAACAACTGGAAGACTGAAGACACCGAGCAGAGATTTCAGCTATTGCTCACCATGGGAGACACTGAGTTTGGAGTTTGAGTCCTGCTAAGTTAGAATGGCTTAATAAATATCTCAGGAACTCACAGAAATTCCAGAAGGGTTATTTATAAGTAATAAAGTCTTGGTCTCAGGATTAAATGATTCATTTTAGGACAAGAACTAAACCAATACAGAGTTGCATGAACAAAGATAAAACTATCCTTCCACAAATACACCGTTAGTGATCAGCCAGAAATTTAATTGCCTGCTAGATAAAAAAATCAACACTCTTCCGAGGAATCTATAGAGTCTCCACAATTCAGAATTTTTAAAGAGTAACATCTATAATTTCAAATATAAAATGAAAATTATTAGACATGTATAGAAATAGGAAAATGTGATCCATATTCAGAAGAAAAATAAGTCAATAGAAACAGACTTTAAGAAGACAAATATGTTGGGATTAGCAGATAAGACATTAAAGGAATTAAACAAAAAATCAGTCACAATGAGTGAACAGATGGGGACCCTCAATGAAGATATAAAAACTATAAGAAAGAATGAAAGGAAAATTCAAAAAATGAAAAGTGCAGAATTTTAAATGAAAAATTTATTGCATGGGTTTAACGACTCTAGAAAACTAACACAATCTTCCCTCCAACCCCTAATCTGTCCCTTGCACAATTGCTTCCAGAATCAAGATCCTCGGACCAAGTAAGGGTCTTTGGCCTAAGATCTCATGGTCTTTCTATCATTGAAATCTTTCGTCTTGTAACTGCTAGCCAACCTGACTTTTTATTCGTTGAGTCTAAATGATTTCATGCAACTGTCCTCACTAGATATATTTCTGAAACATTGTTGTATATTAAATAATATTTTTGAAAAAACTTTCTTACTTTCCATAACATTTAAGAAATGCGGTCGAACAGAAGAAAACTAACATAACAGTTGTGGTATGTGGTCATAGGGAATATGACCATTGCATTTGTCAATGTACATTCAAATTTTTGCTAATTTTTTAAATCATAATTCACAATGAAATTTAAGAATATTATCATATTTAGTTGTTCACTGTATTCAAAATTTAAATGTAGAGTGTAAAATCAACCAATATGTTAGTACTATGTTTTGACGGAGTAATTAACACTTCAGTCTAACAATATGAAAGTCTATTCATTTGAGCCAAAGATTTATAATCAGGAAAAATAGACATGGTGGGAATGGAAAAGCATTTTACAAGCATTTTCACAATATGAAATAATGAAAATTTCTGGTTGTGAGTTTTTGCTTTTATGCTTTTAAGATGTGGTAATACCTTGTTTCTTTTTAGGGGGTATACAAACTAAAGTGTGATTATTAAGAAGCAAAATATTCCTTGGTTGTAAAAATGTTATGCAATTGTTTACTTGCAGATATCAGTAACAGAGCAACATAAAAAATGAAAAAAAAAAAACAGTTTGATGCCTTAAATCATAACACTGATGTAATATGGGCATTGGAATTAAAAACCATGATGATCATCTCAGTATTTGAACTAAGAAGTAAACATGGTATTCCAAAGAATGATTGGAGAAGATGTAAAACTAACATGATTTAATGTTCTCATTGTCTCTGAAAACAGGAGAATTAATAACTAGTGGCCAGGTAGTTAGACAACGTGAATTCTAATGCTAGTTCTGTTAATAAGTAACTGCATGCCCCTAAGCAAGAACCTTAACCTCTTTGTGCTTTGGTCTTGTCTTTTACAAAATGAAGCAAGTAGATTCAGCAGATCATCTCAAGGTCCTTTCAATGTTCTGTGACTATGAATTTCCACAAAAATAGTAATTTGCAAAGATGGCTTCTGGATAAGAATTAATGTACTCTTTCTGCTTGATTTATATAAAAATATAGTCAAGGAGTTTTCTAGTCTTCATTCAAAGTAACAAGAATAGATTGGGTTCATTTTCCCCCTCATGTCACTTGTTGCTTCTAAGTTTACAAAGTCTTTCATGATTTGTTTCAGCACAAATAGAGGGTATGTATTTGAGTTGAATGTTACGAGTCTTCAGGTTGTCCAAAACTCAGATTAAGCTCAATGCAAGGAACTCTGAGAGTACCTCACTTTTAGCTTATGCTCTTTGTGTCTCTGTGGAAAAATCTTTAATCACAAGCACAGGGAAAACTGACCCTTGGTAGGTTTAAATGATGTAATTTTGAATAAGGGAGTGATGCAGAATGATTTGTGAACTAATAAACACTGAATAAAAAATGTCATGCTGTAATTTCAGCCATTATTAACTTTGCAACCTTTATAGTTTTATTTGCTTATCTGTAAAATGAGAGTCCTAAATCAACTCATCTTTAAATCCCCTCAGTTCTAACACTATGAGAGTTGTGTTCCATTTCAATATAAGTTGTCAGTTTGGCAATATTTTCTGTACTGAGATTTAAAATAAAAAATTTAATGCAAATATCAAACATTTTGTCAACATTGAATAAAAGCACTCAATCATGAAGTTGACAAAAATGGGGCAACATTCTGAAGGGCTTGGCATAGTCTCCCCTAGGTACAAACTTAGCAAGCAAAATTGAGTTCAGTGTAGATTGTACACACTAATCAACAACATCAACTAAGATATTAGTATTAATGTCTTATGGAAAGTGCTTAATTTTTGCTTTTGTGATGATTTTTAGCATTTCCAAGAAATTCTGTTTCAAAGTGTGTACAGTGTAACAAAATAACCTAATTAGTCTGGGAAACTAGAATACTCACTGAGGTATGGTATATTTTATGCTTAAGTTACATTAGTAACAACATTAGAACTATTGAAATGACATTTTAGACATTATTACTTTTTTGTGGGGGTTCATATTTTCATGGAGTGTTGTACAAAAAGAGAGCTAAGTAGGAGTTAATAGTTTATATTTAAATAATTTTGCAATATCTTCTTTGTTAAGTATTGGTTATAAAGTGCCATCTCAAATAAGCTGTTTAACTTTCACAGGTATAGATACAGAGACAGAAACCTTATGTACCTTAAAGACATTGGGACAGGATCTGTAGGGTGAATAATTAGATTCTTGTAATTAAATCCATTTTGAGTTGTTGTTGGTCATGGTGTTTTAACTCCAAACCTTTTGCCTACCGAATGCAGGAATGACTCACTTGGATGCAATGCAGGAATCAATTGTGCCATTGCAAAATTAGGTTGTGATTGTTCATTCATGGGAAATCATTATGCAAGTTGAGAAAATGTAATTTTCAGGTGAACAATTGTTTCTCGTTGGGTGGATATGAGTGTGTCTGGGGAGGTTACAGTGGGATTTTCCATTTTATCACTTTGGCTTTTTCCAACATGTTCTTTTTATTCACTGTGCAAAAAAAGCTTGCCCTTTTCAAACCCCATCAATCTATCTTGAGTTATGATAAAAATATTTTTGCTAAATATCAGGATAATATAAGTAGTAAATACATTGGGCTAGAAATTTCTCTTTTGGAATATTAAGGATATCTTTACTCTAATGCTTGAAATGGTATAGCCTCACCAAAACATAGACAGTAGGCACAGTGTTTATTGATTAGTTCATTGCCTCTGTGACAAAAAATATGCTCTTTAAAAGTGAGTTAGATTTCCATTCCTGGGATGAAGCAGTCTAGGAGCCCAGACTTATTTGCTATCTTGCTGAAACCAATTAAACATGATTAAAATATATTCAAAGCATGTTTTTAAGCACCTCAATAATTTGGCAGAAAAGTGCAGGTAACATTCCATTCAAAAGGCGAACACTGACTTGCACCGGTAAACTTAAACTTTCGTTTTTATGGTTGTTCAGAGCTTGAAGGACACCAAACAAAGCCCAGAGTCCTCTCAATGAGGAAACATTACAAAGAGCACTGCTAAGGTTGACACTCAGAGTATACCCTTGCAGTTTAATGAACTACAAATCAACTTATCACTCCTCCCACCAATGGGTCTGAAATGAAAGGTAACTGCATCAAAACTTGGCTAGGGGGAAAAAAACATCCTTAAGAATTCATTACTACAAATTATCCCTCGTACAGGTTTGCAACACAAGTCCATACTAGTTAATTGTAAAAAAAAAAAAAAAAAAGCCAACAAATGAAAACAAAAACCAAACAATGTTGAGCATTTTTTTATATGTTTGCTGGCCATTATTCTTTCTTCTTTTGAAAAGTTTCTGTTCATGTCCTTTGCCCATTTATTGATGGGGTGGTTTGATATTTTATTGTTGATTTTTTTTTAATTCTGGATAGATTCTTGTTATCAGCCCTTTATCAGATGTGTAGAGAGCAAATATTTTCTCCCATTCTGTAAGCTGTCTATTCGCTTTAATGATAGTTTCTTTGACTGTATAAAAGCTTTTTAATTTGATCAGGTCCCATTTATTTATTTTTGTTGCTGCTGTGATTGCTTTGGAGGTCTTCTTCATAAATTCTTTGTCTAGGCTAATGTCTGAAAGGGTCTTCCCTAATTTTCTTCTAGGATTCTTAAGGTTTCATGCCTTAGGTTTAAGTCTGTTATCCATTGTGAATTGATTTTTGTAGGAGGTGAGAGGTAGGGACCCAGTTTCAGTCTTCTACATGTAGTTATTCAGTTTTCCCAGCACCATTTATTGAAAAGAGATTCTTTTCCCCAGTGTATATTTTTGTCTGCTTTGTCAAAGATTAGATTACCATATGTAGATAGTTTCATCTCTGGATTCTCAGTCCTGTTCCAAAGGTCTATGTCTCTGTTCTTGTACCAGTACCATGCTGTTATAGCCTTGTAGTATAGATGGAAGATTGCTTTGGCTATATGAGGCCTTCTCTGGTTCCATATATTGTACAGAATTATTTTTTATAGATCCGTAAAGAATGATGATGGTACTTCGATAGGGATTGCATTAATTTTGTAGATTACTTTAGGTGGTATGGACATTTTAACAATGTCGATTCTGCCAATCCATGGGCAAGGTAGATTTTTCCATCTGTTTACATTTTCTACAATTTCTTTTCTTAGTATTTCACAGTTTTCCCTGTATATGTCTCTCACCTCTTTCGTTAAATATATTCCTAGATATTTAATTTTCTTTGAGGCTATTGTAAAATGTATTGCGTTTTTGATTTGAATTTCAGGTTGACTGTTATTGACATATATGAATACCTCTGATTTGTGTGCATTGATTTTGTACCCTGAGACTTTACTGAATTCATTTATCAATTCCAGGAGTCTCTTGGTTGAATCCTTGGGGTTTTCTAGATATAATATCATATCATCAGCAAAGAGTGAGAGTTTTATCTCTTCTGTCCCCATTTGGATGTCCTTAATTCCTCTCTCTTATCTAATTGCTCTAGCAAGGACTTCCAGCACTATGTTGAATAGACGTGGAGATAGTGGGCAACCTTGTCTGGTTCTGCTTCTAAGTGGGAATGGTTTCAATTTTTTCCCATTCAGTATGATATTGGCTGTGGGTTTATCGTATATGGCCTCAATAATTTTAAGGTATGTCCTGTGTACGCCTATTTTGTCAAGAGTTTTTTTCATAAAGGCTGGATTTGCAAATGCTTTTTCTGCATCTATTGAAAAAATCATATGTCTTTGTTCTTGCTTTTATTTATGAAATGAATTGTATTTATAGATTTGCATATGTTGAACTAGCCATACATCTCTGGTATAAAGTCCATCTAGTCATGGTGAATTAGTTTTTGATATGCTGTTGGATTCTGAGGATTATGATGTGGACATCTTAGGCTGCCATTATTGAGCCTACCATAGTGGATAAAGTAAAATACTAAAAGTACTCAATTCAAAAAAAAAAAAAGGGAGGGAAAGAGGGTAGACTAAATGAGACAATTAGAAAGCAAATAGGAAAATATAGACTTCAACCCAAACGTATTCATAATTACATTAGCAGAAAATGATCTAGACCTTTCCATCAAAGGACAGAGAACATCAGATCAGAAAAAAAAAGCAATAATCAGCTATGTACTGGCTATAGAAAACAAAATTTAAATAACAGGCAATGATAAGTTAAAAGTAAAAGGATGGAAAAAGAAATATATCATGCAAAAAAATCTGGAATCACTATATTAATAGAACTCAATATAGTCTTCATTATGAAATATCTCACTTTATGCACAATAATATTCCTTTCTCTGAGTCAAGAAGACATAATAATCTTAAATATGTATACTGTTGATAACAGAGCTTTAAAATACATGCTGCAAATGAAACACAAAGAAAATAATCTTAAAAGCAGATAGAGGAAAAAGACCTATTACCTTCAGGGGAGGAATACAAATGCTGACAATTAACATCTCAACTTAAATGATTGAAGCCAAAAGAAGATGGAATGAATACTTAAAGTGATGAAATAAATAACTACTAACCTAGGATTCTATATGTCTTATTGAGTTTAGAAAAATTTTGACTAATTTTGACTTTGTAAAAGGATGCAAAAATCCAATGAATTTGTTAGCCAATCAAATCAAGATTAGTATTTAAAATAGATCTAGTTGGGTCTGTTCATTGATCAAAGATTGCTTAAAAATTAGAAAATCAATAAATTTTATTCACTTCATATAGCAAGATGGTTAGTTTCCTACCAAATTTATATTTACTTCTTCCTGGGCATCAAACTAGAGAATATTTCCTATGTGACTGAGTTTTATTGAAGAGAACATGAAAGACAGTTTGGTGTGTGTAAATTCTAAGCCTGACCCACAAAATCTACCATATGTGTTTCTTCACATTCTGTGGATTACAGTGGTCATAAGTAGCAACATCTTGGAAGCCAAATTTTGAAGATGAAAGAGTCACTGTCAGATTGTCTTTAAATGACTATTTAAAAGAGAAGAACCTCGAACAACCTAATTACCTGCCCTGACTTTAACTTCTATTACATATTTGGTTAATTAGGACTTAACATACTCGAATTTACCACATTTGCAGATTAAAGAGACAAAACCAAATACAGAAATAGAGTTTCATAAAGTTAAACATGCCATAATAAAAAAATTGGCAAACTAAAAATAGGCATTTTCCTACTTTTATAAATGGTGTTTAAACTACTACTTTCAAAAAAAAAAAAGCCTACAGCAAAATTCATCCTTCATGATAATAATGTTGACCTTGACAGCGTAGTGAAAAAATGAAACAAAGTAAATAATATTAGGTCTGAAAAGGATGAAGTAAAAATGACATTTTTTAACTGTAAAAAGTTAGTGAATAGATTATTGAAATTCATAAAAGCCTTTATTGTGACTATATAAAAAAATCAATGTAGAAAAATCAATTGCATTTCCAGGCAGCCAAAACAAGCAGTGAATATATTTGCTACCTTTTCTAATAGTTTTGGATATTAAAATAATCTAGGAACAAATTTACAAAATATTTTTGAAATACTCTATTTAAAACACTTTTCAGAAAAGTGTTTTCACTTTGTGAAAAGAAAATCTTAGAAACATGGCAATCTCCACCAAGATTAATGTAAACACTCAATGCAAACTTAATCAGTACAGGTTTGTGCATGTCAATGTGCGTATAAATTTAACGAGCTGATTCTAAAATAATATGGAAGAACACAAGGCCAAGAGTGTTGTAGACAGTTCTGAAGAAGAACTAAAAGATGGGAATGACTTACTGCGGTAGTAATTAAGACCATGATATTGATTAAAGGGTAGATTAATTGGTCAATAGGACAAAATACAAGGCTCAGACACAGATCCATCTAACATGGAAACTTGATTTATGGCAGAGCTGTTATTACAGATCAGTGCAGACCAATAGCCCTTTTATTAAATGAAGTTGGGAGAATTGGTCATTAATACAGAAAAAAATTGGACCCCTGTCTCACATTTCACAAAAATTAATTCCAGGGGAATAAAAGACCAATATGTAAAAGGCAAAACTATAAAACTTTTATAAAATATATTTTATAAAGTATAAGAAAATATGTTTAGATATATTAATGACCTTGTGGTAGAAATGATTTATTAAATGAGATACAAAAAGTGAAATCAATAAAAAAATGATAAATTTTAACACAAAAACATTTGTATGTCAAATATCATCATAAATAGAGTGAACAGAGAGGGCATCACATCAAAGACAGTATCTGCAGCACGCAAATCTCTCTCTATGTATACCTATATATCTACATATTGACTAGGCAATGTGATATAATCATTAGAAAAATTGGATAAAATTTTCAACAGGTACTTCCCAAAAGAAGACTGAAGAATGGCTAATAAATATCAGGGGAAAAGAGCTCAATTTAATTAGTAATCAAAGCAATAAAAATTAAAAGAATATGAGTTAATAGTTTATATCTCCTAGATTGGCCAAAATTTAAAAGTCAAACTATTGAATCCTGATGAACATGTAGGTCACTAGAATACTTTTGACGTTTGTTGGGTATGTGAACACAATTGTTCTGGAAAACCTTTTGATATTATTAATAAAGTTGAATATGATTATACTTTATGACCTAGCAACTCCATTCCAAGGTATATATCCAAGAAAAATATTATTTTGTGAGTGCACCAAAAGATGCAAGCAAGAATGTTTATAACATCATTTTTTTAGTAGTACAAAATCAGAAACAACAAATATCCACAGCGGTGGAATAGAAAAATAAACTGGAGTAGAGTCATACAATGGGATACTATATAGAAATGAAATTGAAAAAAATTATAGCTACATAGACATATACACATCAATGAGTCTCAGAAACATAAAAAAGCATATCAAAGAAGAATTTCCAAAAGCCTATTAAGAGGAATCCATTCAATTTAAATAAAGTTTGAAAACAATCATAACCTAATAATACAGCATTGGAGGTTGGTGCTTCAGTGATGTCCAAAGCGATTAGCAATGCCCACGCCTGAGCTGTCTGGACTCATGACATCTTGCCTCCATTCTTTCTAAGTTCTTAACTTCTCTCTGGAAAGCAATTTACTCTCCCTATCCAGCCCCATCTACAACCAATGATAACATTTGCAGAAACCTTTTACAAATTCACTGCAAAGCCCAGATGTGGGGGATACAAATACAGAATTCTGTGAAGGAGTTCAAGCTGTGACTTTAGTATTCAGGTTCACAGTCTTGTGCTCTCAGATCAGAATTTCTCAACCTTGGCGCTATTGACATTTGTGCTGGAATAATTCTTTGAGGAGACTGTGCTGTGCAACGCAGGATATTTAGCAGCGTTTCTGGCCTGTACCCCTGAGATATTAGTCTCCAGACACTGTCAAATATCCCCCGGGGGTAGGGGGGATGGCAACGTTGCCCATAGTTGAGGACCATTGTTTTAAATAATACTTCTCACTGCCACCCTTTCTGGGATATTATAGAAAAAAATGAGCATTCTTTGAAGTTTCTATAAACCGGAGACATAGGTGTGAGAAAGATTTGTTGTGTTAGCAGAAGGGTAAGTTGTGCATCATACAAGGTCTTGGAGGGTTTCCAAGAAATAGGATACTAAATGTAAATGTAAGATACACTTGGCCAGGCACGGTGGCTCACACCTGTAATCCCAGCACTCTGAGAGGCCGAGGTGGGAGGATCACTTGAGCTCAGGAGTTAGAGACCAGCCTAGCAAGAGTGAGATTCCATCTCTACTAAAAATAGAAAAAATTAGCCAGGCATCGTGGCGCATGTCTGAGTAGTCCCAGCTACTCTGGAGGCTGAAGCAGGAGGATCCCTTGAGCCTAGGAGTTTGAGGTTGCTGTGAGCTATGATGATGCCACCACACTCTAGCCTGAGCAATAGGGCAAGACTCTGTCTCAGAAAAGAAAAGAGTACACTCAAATTGAGAAATTACAAGAATATTAAAAATGAATGAGAGACATAGGGTTCTGCTCAGTCAGGAAAATGGAGAACAGATAGAGGTAAATTTATTTATATTCAAACACATAATCAGTGGAAATAGAATGTTCAGTATTCTAGCATTTGATTGACATAATCTCTTATTTTTGAAATTAATCAGGGTGGATCATGTAGAAAAGCAATGGTGTATTGCGGACAAAGCTTAGTATCTAAACATCTGGTTTGACTTGTGTTGACTCCTGTTCTGTGACTCCAGGAGAATCAACCACCTGCCTGTTTCCTTGTCTCCAAATGGGGCTCAGAGCCATGCCCACCTCAGAGGACAGCTCAAAAAATTATGTGAGATGACATATTTGAAAGTCATTTGTAAAGCACTGTCCCACAGAGTAGAGAGTAGAATAGATTTTGTCTAATATTTATTTTATCCACCCTAGAAACTCGCAAGAAAGGCAGAGGGCAAATTTCTCCTTTTCTTGACTATGTCTTAAAAGTTACGATTCCAAGTTGTGCTGTCTTTGAAATGTATGAACTCTTCATTCAACATAGGGCATCAGACTGAAGGCAAAAGCTGAGAGGAAAGTGTATTTTGCCATGACAACAGCCCGAGTGTGAACCAAGCTCCTTAATTTTGCTCTGGTGCTAATCTTCGGCGTTGTCACATGCATGGAATTCCTCTTTAGTTGGTGGAAACAGCGGGGTTCTCTGAAAATGATTTATAAACAAATTGCGGCTGTTCTGAAACTAGAGCAACTGATATCTTGGGCTTCATCTGCTTCGTATTTTAGACCCTGTCCTGATGTTAGCGTTCGTGTATTAAAGATTGGCCTTCGAACGTCAACGTATGCGGATGGATGGATGGCCTTGGGTCCTTAACCACAAGTGTGAATGCTAAAAATGGTGATTTTTTTCTTTTTTTTTTTTTTGTTGACTAGATATACTGAAATTGAAAACAGCAGGAAGGTATAAACAAGATATGTTTACTTTTTTTTTTCTTTTGAGGTCGAGAAGTTTTGAAACGCAAATGAAAAAGATTAGAGAAATGTTACAGGTTGAAATGGTGGAAACTTGCTTTCCTGACTCTTGGAGTAGATCCTTTTTGGTAAGATGCACCTGATCTTTTTTTTTTTTTTAAATAAGGCTCAAGGGAATTTAGAACTATATGTAATAAATGTGCTCTAAGGAAAATAGTTTCTCAGCAACTTTTGTTTTTAAATGGTTACCGATGAAGTTGTTGAAAGATCATATTCTCTTCTTTTGAAATATGAAATGAATATTTCATTAAAGATTAGTAAATAGAATGATTTTTTCCTACTGAATTCTAATACTGCTTGTACTGCCAGTCTAAATGTGTGAGGATGTTGCCGTGCAATTTATAAACTTCCAGATGCAATCGATGTTATATGCAAAACATGTTTTTCCTTTTCTCTATATAAAATACATCCACTAATACCTACTTTTGTGTTATCCATGTGCTGACAAATTGTTGACGTTTAAGAATTACATTACTTACAAAAGCAAATGGAAAAATGTATATTTTCTATTTTCATTTGATTTTTTTCTCTAATTTTAAAAATGATTCTTTAACATACGAGTATACAACAAAGGATTCTTTTATGATTGATGTTCAACTGGAAACTTGCATTTGAATATAGGGGAAAAAAAGTCGATTTGTGATATTTTTAAACTAGGGCTTTACCTTCATAAGTTAATTGTTACACTTTAAATTGACAAAAATAGCAAACAAAAAAGGATAAAAACTGAAAAGAGTTTCTGACTTTTTCCGGCATAACATTGCAGAGTATTGCAATTGCACCCTGGTATAGTCACTGGCTTTTATTATATTAATCCAAGCTAACAAAAATAAATAAAATAAAGTGGGAATGTCTCCATAAACACGTAAGATTTAAGTTCCTTTTAGTTTGCTTTAACCATTTAACTATGAGGTCATCGAGGGGCTAAAGCAGGAAATTCCTCACTAAATGCCTGCACGACATGCCTCGGTTTGATGCAGTTTTGAAGCTATCTTGTCGACATTCACTGAGGATGAATTACACTGCTTTTAAAACGAGTATACCCTATCACTCGCCTTCCCCGTTTGTTATAGCATTAACATGGATAATTGTATTTCGTGTTTTTCTGTTATGGTATTGACTCATATTCAAATTTCCTTTCACAATAAGTTGTTCATTTGAAAGGCAATTTTTCCGTAACGAGATTCAATGTACGTTGAGCTAGGAAAATTTGGTTATCTCTTTTTTGAAGGTTGAAATCAGTCACTGTTACAATTTTTCCTGTCATTAGCAACATTCTTTCTGGGCTAAGCTTATGACATAGGTTTGTTTCCCCTTAAAGTTGGAGGGGTGGGGAACCTGTACTCTTAAAGAAACATGGCCTTCCTGACCTTACGTGTGGCCTTTAGACTGAATTTAAATTTTACATAACAAATCCTTTTAATAAAAGGGGTGCAGCAGAGAAAGACTTTTTTTTGCCTCCTTTGGTGCTTAAAAAAGAGCAATCTTTAAATCAAAAGGCCACAGGTTCCCTATCCTTCCCTCATTTATATAGTTTCTTTCATTCAATTGGACATAGAGTTCTTTGCCTTCCAAATATTGGGAATAACTTTTTAAAGAGTCACAAGCCCATGTTTTCAGTCTGTATAGAAGCTTATTCTCACACAGTCGCATAGGGTGACAGTTTAACTTGGAAATTGGCTTGATGAATTACAAATCATGGAGTGTTAGGGTTGGACAGGTCCTGAAACATCATCCGGTACAGGGATGGTAAACCCACTGCCAGACCAGGCAGATCTGCGCACGTGCAGGTGGCCGGCAGCAAGGAAACAAAGGAACGACAGGGTCTCAATGGGAGTCTAGACTCAGGGAACACGCTTCAGATTCAGACAAATAAAGCATCTGTGTTGGCCAGATCAGTCCAGTAGCCACGAGAGGAGACAAGTAACACTCCTGAGGTCACACTTGTCTTAGTCCCCAAACTCACACACATCTTTCTGCTCATAGGCAGAGTAGGATGTGGTAAGTCTATTGCCAAGCGCACTCATTGCGTAGTCGGAAATTCCCGTGGCACTGTCAGAGTGCCCGTGGACTATTTCATTATTTTAAAGATAAAAATGAACAAGGTAGAATGTATTGAATAGACCAGTGAAATAGTCCTTAATATCCAGTGGGATTTCCCTTTGGGGGCATGAAGACATAGGCTTAGCTTTCTGATTTGCAAATGTAGTCATAAATACCAGACCTATTATCCAGTAAACTGAAAACAATAAATAATTAAACATAAAATATTTCCAAAATGGTTTTGGAGAAAGTAAGCCTATTCTCCCATATAAATCAGTTGTAATGTGCTCTAAAAAGTAACATTTAGGAAACTTAAATTAATATATTATTTCCAGCACAAAAATGTCATGCATTTTTAGAAGTTAACAAAGGTATGTCAAATGTGCATTGAAATGTCTATCAATTTTTATTTATTTCAGTGAAGATACCTTATGCCACTTGTGGTCATCACATCTTACCTAGACCAAGCCTCAAAGAATTATCTAAAATCTGAAGTGTTAGCAAAATCGTGCTTATATGTATTTGACAGTATGAAATTCCCCCTCAATGTATATCTGCATGTAAGTCATTTAGCTGAGGGCACTGTTTTGCTTTAAAAACAAAAATCCCCCAAATTCTCAATTTAGTGAAATAAAATATTTAAAGAAATGTCTCAGCTGTTAAATTTCTACAGAGGTTAAAAAGAAAAAAAAGGAAAAAACCTGTGATCACCTGGCAAGAAACTCCACAGAACACTCACTTTGATGAAAGTTTATGAACCTGAAAGCCTGCCTTCCTTACCTCAGTTTGCTCTTAAGCAAATCTCCGGGAATAAGAAAAGAGATGAGGCTTTGTTGTAATTGATCCAAGGCTCTGATAAGTCATGAAACGTGATCTTTCAAACTTGCTTGTATAGCATTAAAGAGAGAAGGTCACACAGGAGATTGACGGTGTCCTTCACACATTTGCGTAGGCATCGTCTGATTTCCAGACGTGCACTACAAAACTTGCGCAGAGAATGCATTTAGAGAAATGGCAAACTCAGCTCGTTCTGGTCACACCTCTATCCTTTATGTTGTCAGATAATGGTATAAACTAAGATTGGCTTAAAAACAAATAATAAAAAAAAATCCATTTCAACAAGGGAAGCACATTAGTGTAAACTTGGTTTTTACGAGCCTATAAATGGAGCAGGACCCAACCATCAACCGAGGAGGGATCTCTTCAAAAAGAGGAAGCGTCTCTTTGAGAGGAGTTCTGAACTGAAAAAACTGGGTGTCAGCATATCCACATGATTATTATTATAAAAATGTGATCAACCAACTGCTATAGTCCCTTTTCCAGACATTTCAAGCTCATTCCATCAGGTGGATTTTTCTCAGCAATGTAACTAGGCTTGGACCCCTAAAACTTTTGAAGCAAACTCTGTGTGTGTCGGAGGCAGTGGCTTTACCTTTGAAGTAGGACGTAAGTTTAAAGCATCTAGCACAGTGCTTAGCATACAGTAAAGGCTCAACATTTAACAGTTAATAATACTGGTGCTAATATTTCAATATTGACATTTTTAACAGTATGGACGGTGGAAAAGAGAAGCAAAGAGAGAGCTTCTAGTTAAGGTCAAACCTCTGAAAATGCCCCTTTTCTTATTCAGTTCAACTTCTGTAAAAATTTTTAAAAGAATTACTTTGTCCTATTCTATTAAATTATATTGCACATATAATAGCTGATGTTCATAGTTCTACAACTTCTTAAATTAATTTTACAAACCCTTGTGCTCTCATAGTTTCAAAGCTTAAATGTGTTTTAATAAACAGAAATGAAATGTTGTAGACAGGAACAAGATGGTGATCAGTATTCTAGCTCAGTATTCCAGTTGGCTACCAATTCTCACACTGCTAGTGAAGTTGGTAAACATGGTGTAAACTAGTAAACACATTTACAACTGCCATTTTTTTAACATATCAGTAAGCTACACTCACCTGGTAGTAGATATGCCAAAAAACAAAACAAAACATAAAACCTACAATACAGTTATTTACATATAAGTGCTTATGTACATTAGCCAAATTATTTAGGTAGCTGTAATTTTCTGTCTCACATCTGGTTAGTATTTGTTTTGGTATTCTACCATATTTCTAAATTGAATCACATTTTCAGTGGTGTCGCTTTCAATAGCCAAAATTCTTTAAAGGTATTCTTTTATTTAAAAAATTAACAGATATTTAAGAAAAAAAAATTTAATCTTTATTTTATTATGGCTTGACCCAAATATATTTTCACAGCTAAATCCAAGACTGGTAAAATAATGTTTTTACTTACAAGAAATAGAAAGTTGAGTCTTGCGAAATAACAAATGCATCATAGAAAAAGGGGTAAGATTGGGTTTAACTTTAGAAACTGTAAGGATAGTACTTATCCTTCTTATACCAAATGTGCTAAATAAATAAGCACATATCTTGCCCCAAATATATCTGCCCCAAATATCTGGCAGTGTGTGTCTGTAAATAAATGTGTTTTTAAATTATAGTATTTACAAAGTTGTTCCTTCTTTGCTTATCTGTCAGGAATCGAATTTAATGTTCTTTTTGCTCCACTGAATAACATCCAAAGCAACAAAGCCATAGAAAGGAATTTCACTTCCTTTGCTGGTTGAGGTGACAGTGACCTCATCAACTCCAGCAGGGGATACTGGATAACTCTACAACCAGCTGTTTCCAGGAGGAAAAAAAATTAATTTTAAGTCATTGTATAGTCATTTCTTTTTTACTTATTTCACATTTGTACTTTTTGAAAATTAAAGCATAGATCTGAAAAGCGCTGTGGAATTTAATAGTCAATAGCATGTCTATTTCACAAGACAGTATAAGTCACAGGAAAACATAATGGTTGATATTTATGAATAAGAACTGTGTTCACCTTTTCCAGCTTTTATGCTGCAACAAAAAGGTACGGATCACTGAAAGCAGGTCTTTTATCTATGAAATATTTTATGTCAATCTTAACATATTCAGAATTTCTCATAATGTAAATAAAAATAGAGTGTATCTGTTTAGAGGAAGAGAATCCGTGAGTTTTGCATGTATCCACTCTATACCAGATGGTAACATTATATTGGATGAATGGACAAGGAAGAGAGAGAAACACACAATGCAAAAATAGAAGAGACAGGAGAGGCAGCAGCGAAAAAGCACCTCACAGATATTTCCATAATATAGAAGAGTTCTTTTCCCCCACCTTTCACATTACTCACTTAGTAGAAATTCCTTTCAGAATATTAATTTAGTATCTCATATTGGAAAAACAGCATTACTTATTTGATTATGGAATTTGCTTTATTTTTAGTTATAAGGTAAATTAAATTCCGTCCTGCTGAATTCTTAGTTAATGAATTGCACAATGGATTTTTAACACTTTCATGATCTGATCAATTCAGGGCTCAACCGTTGGCTGCTATGAATGCAACTTGACTTCTGCACAACCTCTGTCTTACTCAGCATAGAGGAAAAACTACTAAATGAAAAGGCAAGACAAAATTTCACCTCTCTACTAAGTGAAGAGTTAATTCCTATATCTTAAAAATGTAAAAAATATTTCTATACCTTTGGCTATCCTCAAAATGTCAATCATTCTGACCAATCGAAGCATTCTTTTTCCCAAGTATGTGGGCTTGAAAAATATCCTAGGCCCATTTAGGCTTTGGCAATCATCATGTGACTGGGTTCTCCTGCTCTAGCTAGCTCCTCTTAGAAGAGATTTCTGAAAACTTTTCCTTTGCCCAAGTGGAATTTTTATGTCCAAGACGATGTGCTTTATGCAACAAGCAAACAGCTCAGAAATGATAAAAGGCATCCTCAATATTTATTAGAGGCTCATTGGAGCCATCTGACAGTGCTTAAAATTGAAGTTGAGGGCGAAAAAGTGGAGAATGGCAACTTCTGAATAATTCTGGATCCCTGCCTATAAAAAGTTATATTAATTTGACTCTCAGATGGTCTCAAATATAGGAAAACAGCTGTGTTAATGCTTCCTGGGCAACAGAGGAGTTAACATTTCTGTGTTCTCTGGGCAGTTTGATGAAATATGCAACTTAGGGAAAGTAACTTCTGTTTATTTTTGTGTGTAGGCGTCATTTAGAATGTGGAGCAGGGATAATAGCTCTTGCTTGAAAATCACTTTGAAAACTCATATATAAGTAGGAAGCAGAATTGCATTAGCATGATGTAGGTTTTGGCAAATGCACTGTGAGCTGTTGTAAATAAGTGATCCTATGAAGGTACACAAAATAAATCTACTTCCATAGGAAGCTTCCGTGTATGTTTGCTAAAATGCAATCCCTTATCACATTACATTTCATGTTGGGCAGCTTTTTTTTTAACTTTGGAACTTGGTTAAATCTGTTGACCTTTGTTTTTGAGAAGACCACTCATTTGTCTGCCTGCCTTGACTATAAAAACATCACAGGTGTAAAAGTCAATCCTATATACTGCATGCAGCATAATAATTACAATTTAGAAATCAAAAACAAAGAAACTAAAAAGATGTTAATCTTTTAAACTATGATTTTATTTCCCTAAAAATTTGTTCCTATTTACTAGATTTATTTTATAATTTCTTTCTAAGAATTTTCATAATTAAATGGAAAGTAAATAAATTCCTATATAGTTGCATATGTTTAAAGTAATTCTTCACATTTAAAGGGTGAAAATATAAGGAAAACCTATTTTGTATTAACTGCATTATGAATTCATGGTTTATATCATTTTCATTGAATGTAAATTAAAATATCATATGATATATATTTTAAATATACTAATGTTCTGGAAAAAATAATTGAGTGCAGATTTAAATTCTTTAAATGATATATGTCAAGGATCTCAATCTTAAAACCAGAGAATTATTTCTATCTTACTTTTTGTTTATTTTTGTCTATCTTTTTCAGATTGGATTGCATTATTCTCACTACTTATTAGAGGTACTGAAGAAGACGTTTGTATTCCTTGATTAAAAATTATGGTCTTGCATTTCATGAATAACGTAAATTCAGACATTTATATCTTTGGGGATTTGATTTCTTTTTTCCTACAATGAGGTCATTTCTTCAAAGAGAAAACATCTGTGAAGTTAGTCTCAGGTAAGATTTCTAATTTTTCTCTAAGCCAGTATTTCTCAGTGGGCACTAAGAGTTGGTCTAGCTCTTGCCGTGGGAACGCACCCTTTTTTCTTTTTCATTTTTAATGAACTTTTCCCAAGCAAAAGACTATCCTCCGAAAACTAACAAAAGCTAAGATTTATCCACCAGGTGTTTACTAAGTGGTACGTATTATGCTACATACCTTCCACAGGCTCTCTTGCCAAATCCTTACACACAACCTATGGCTTCTATTATATTCACTTCAGTGAGGAGGAAACAAAGCCATTCAGAGTTTAAATAATTTGTCCGAGATTATCCAGTCAACACACAGAAAAACATTTTAACCTTTTTAACCCCTCAAAGAAATATATATTTAAGTCTCTAAATTATTTGTCATGTGTGCCCTTTAAAATATTTTTAACATTAAAAATTAGTTTGAACAGTGTATTAGTATGGAAGTCTATATGATTCTATGTTACAGTAACAAATAGCAGATATACATAACAGGAAAAATATTATCCAATCTGAGTTTTGCTTATAGTCACTTCTTCTCTTTCCCTTTTACAGGGAATAATTCAAGTTTAAATTAAAGGCACAGTCCACTCATTTACCAGATGTCTACCCCACCGAAAACATCACTTCAGAACCTGCTGCTAATGACCTTGCTATAAAAGGAAGGGTTCCATATTTTACTATGAAATTGAAGGACACTCTGTTCTTTCAGTAGATGCTGTAATTTGGGGGATACCTCAAAAATTTCAGTGGTTAATGCCCAGTCTATTAATTCCCTCAGCATGACAGCAGCAAACAAGTTTTCAAGGGTTCCTGAGTATAAAATCTGGACCCGAATCTCTAGGCCTATAATTTCATCAGCAGGAAGTGCCTTTTTGCAGACCTTACTGCTGGTCTGATAAAGCCACTGATGCTGCTGCTGTTGATAAAGTCCCTACATTAAAGTCTTCAACCTTCAACAATTTTCAATTCCAGGCAAAACCTAACTATTTTATTTCCTGTGTGCTTCTCATTTACCCAGAGTAATATGCTGTCCTTTCCTACAGCCTATCAGGTTAGCTCAGCTCACGATGGGGAGAAAAGTTTCTCAGGTTCATTTTCCAGAACACTAGCTGCTTCACATTGACTGGATTGCACCTCTTCTTTCCCCAACCTAATAATGAAGGTGCCTTTACATTTTCATCTGTGGTGTTAAGGGAAAGCTCAAATGGATGGCTAACTTATAGTGGAACTTTCTCTCTCGTCTGTGGGTTTTCAGAAAAAGCTACCCTCTAAAGCTCGTCTAGGACTTTGAGTACAAAAGGATGAAAAACAACAAAAGAGAAACACCCAAAACTTTGTTATTCAGCATTTTTGGTAAAAAGGAGATCAAGAAGAGAGATTCAGGGTTTGGTTAAAGAAGACCAAAGATGTTTTTTGTGTTAGCTGCATTTTTTTTTTCAGAGTAGAAGCTGTGGCTGAACTGTATGCAAAGAAAAGTGTTAAGTTAATCAATGGTTTCCATGCAATTTCTGCAAACAGGCTCTGCTAGAAACCATGGCGTGCCTACAGCCAATCCACATGGCCTGTTCGCTATCACAGGAGAGTGTGGGAAGGTAGATGCTAATATCAAGTGAGGTACGAACTGGGATGCAGTGGTCAGTTTTGAGATTGAACTCTGGAATCAGACTCAGCTGCCAGAAGACCTCCAGGGCAGTCAAGCATCAAATACAGTGATACACTGAGGCCACGGTGCCACTTCAGATACACCAGCGATCCCGTACAATCATAAGGGATGTGGGCATGGGGAAGACACTTGCGTAGATCTACTTCCATTTACTAACAGGTGTTTCTGGAGAGTAAGGCAGTAAAATACTTGTGGACAGTTTAGGCCAGCAGTTCATTTACCTTATTTGTGTTAAGAATGTCTTTGAGTGAAAATTTGACACAAATAAGATTTGGGGGTATTGGAGAGAATGTCCATAGTGTTCATCCGCATCTCAATGCTGCAGCTTGTGGACACCTGGTATCACATGCAGGAAACCCTGACCTAGATTGTAAAATGGATCTGGAGTGGGCCCAGGTGCATGTCTGAGGACAGCCGTTTGCCTCTTCCTCCAAACTAAACCCTGGTTTGGGAGTGGAGAATGTGGGAGAGGGTATTTTGAGTCCAGTGCTAGGGTAGCTTCTTACATTTCAAGATGCATGCTTTAAATACCAGAGATGTGTCAGGTCCCAGTGTGACTTTATTTTTTTTTTTTATTCAAAATTTTTTTTTAAATTTCAGAATATTATGGTGGTACAAATGCGTAGGTTACATATATTGCTTTTGCCCCACCTGAGTCAGAGCTACAAGTGTGTCCATCCCCTAGACAGTGCGCCCCTCACCCCTTAGGTATGAACATACCCATCACTTCCTCCCTCCTTCCACCTGCCCGACACACGATGAATGTAGATTCAATGCAATTCCTATTAAAATATCAACATCATTCTTTGCAGATCTAGAAAGAATAATTCTATACATCATAAAGAATTAGAGAAGACCCTGTATAGCAAAAGCAACCTTAAGCAAAAAGAACAAATTGGGAGGCATCAATTTATCAGACTTCAAGCTATGCTACAAGGCTATAGTGATCAAAATAGCATGGTGCTGGCATCAGAACAGAGACACAGACCAATGGAATAGAACTGAGAA
>CAUYSK010085016.1:0-12981 GCA_963575035.1 Avahi laniger
AGCTTCTGTACAGTCAAGGACACAATCAATAAAGCAAATGGACAACCTACAGAATGGGAGAACATATCCACATGCTATACATCCAAAAAAGGGCTAATAACTAAAATCTACAAAGAACTCAAGCAAATCAGCAAGAAAAAATCAAACGACCTCATTAAAAAATGGGCAAAAGACATGAACAGAAGCTTTTCCAAAAGAAGATAAACAATGGCCAACAAACATGAAAAAATTCTGAACATCACTAATCATCAGAGAAATGAAAATCGAAACCGTAATGAGATATCACCGAACCCCAGTGAGAATGGCTCTTATCATAAAGTCCCAAGACAACAGACGCTGGCGTGAGTGTGGAGAGAAGGGGGTATGTCCAAGGGATCCCAGCAAAGGAGAGTAAAGGTAGAAGATGGAGGATAGAGTAAGGGGGATCGTGTTCATGCAGAGCTATGAGCAGCAGTGTGTTAGTAAGCCAGCTCTCAAGTATAAAAAAAATCCAGATTTGTAACATTTGCTGATTTCCATGGTATAAACCCTCCTGCTATGGCCAAATTTATGCTACCAACGGCTAGTCACTTTCAAAATTCTGGACAATTTAACAATCCATTCTTGTAAGCCCATATGAGCTGACATGAGCACAGCAATGTTGGTAAGTGAGGCTGAGAAGCTCTCACTGACCAAGGATCATCTCCTATGGGACCCTTGGGATGACTCTTCAGTTACGAAATACTTTTTCTGGGGTTTTCTTTTCTTTTAATGAAATTCTATGCTTTACTTTGCAAAGTTGGCGTTCATATCCTTTAACTCAAGAGGAGTTTTTCAAGTGGAAGATTGGGTAAATTGAAGCAGGTTACCCCTCAAGTGCCAGGCACCTCTGTTCCCAAGTTGAAATGACAATTACTATCTTTCAGTGAATCTGGCCACTCTGAGATGGGAGGGGTAGGGGAGAAAGGAATGACATGTCAGTGAAATCACATCCTGTTCTCATTCTGCCCCGGGGCCTCACTCGTGCCCAGTTTTGCATCTCAGACCTTGGCTCTTCTGTGAAATGAATGTTCTTTGGCCCTGGCTTCCAGGAAAATTGGAAGCTAGCCTCTAAAAATAAGCTAATATCATCCACAGGCCAGGTCAAAAGAAAATGAAGAAAAATTTGGCACGTAGAAGTTGTCTTTGAGAAATTGTTTTCCATAGCATATTTGCATAAATTTGTCATGGGCTTTCCATTTCAATAGAAGGGGAAAAACAGCATGACCTTGAGTTTGCTGGCATCCTGTTGCCCTTTGTAGCCAAGGTCACACTATGTCTCACATTGCTTCTTTCTGCTCCTCTTAGTGGACTAAAGACTGCAAATTTGAGGCTACATATGATTGTATTCAAAATTGCGCTACGAGTGAGCAGCTTGAATTGCGCAATAACACTTCATTTGGCTAATATTTCAGTTTGTTGAGTCATAAGGCTGACAAATAGCTATCGACCATGAAGCAGCCTTTCCTGAATCAGTGCATGTGAGAAAGAAATTGTGGCTAACGGCTCAGCACAGCAGATACTCTCGGCACTACCGTCTGACCCCACGGCCTTATTCTAGGATGTAGACGCCTCTCCACACTTAATTCAATAGCGTTGCTTCCTATAAGTTCAGCATAAATCTCAGACCTTCGGGAGTATATCCCAAGACACATAATAAACGGCACCTGGTGTTCAGCCTTTTCCTGCCCTGACTGAAAGCGTCCCACCAGGAAATAACAGTAGCTATCAGCCTATTAATTCATGAGCAATTTGATGCCTCTTACATAATAAGTGTAAGTTGAGAAATGAATTCCCTGCTGCTGAAATTCCAACACCTTAAAAACTCTTCAATGATCAAATATATTTATTCTTTGTATTAATAATGGAAAAAAAAATTTTTAAAAACCAAACAATTTAAGTGTCTTGGCAAATGTCACCTTGGTGTGTTAAGATCCTAAGTGATCAACATTGGGTCTACCTAAATGTTGCAGTTTTTCAAGCATCCACAGAAGAATCAAGAAAGGCAAGACCATGATTCTTCATTTTTCCTAATCATGTTCCGTTGTTTTAAAGTTATCATAAAATGACTTTAATTAAAATGCTAATATTAATTAAAGTTAATGAATTTCTCACACAAGATCTTAACCATTGAAATGTATTATCTGCATTCCATTTCCTTTTTTTCCCCAAAACATCCTATTTCAATTCATTAAGCACTGTTGCCTTCCTAGCACTTATCAAGTGAACTCTGTGTGGAGATAAAAACATAAAGAAAAAATAAATAATTCTTATTTCAAAAAAGCAAAAATTTCTCTGATGGGGTACCACAATGAGCACAAATTAAAATACATTATAATAATAATACTCAGCTTTTCCTGCAAATTCATCTCTTCAGTCACCTGTTGGAGGATACCTTTTCAGAATTCTCTCCTATATGCTCCATTAGGCCCATATCTGAGAAATGTGGACAGTTGAGGAAGAATTCAAAGACGGGCCCAGGTTTCTCTTTCTAAATATTTAAAGTTTTTTAAACCAGTTATCAAAATGTTAAATAAAATGAGTCCTATCTTTCTACCTTTGCAAATATGCAATCATGTGTCACATAACGATGTTTTAATCAACGATAGATCACATATACAACGGTGGGCCCATGACATTATAATACCATATTTTTACTGTACCTTTTCTATGTTTAGATACGCAAATACTTACCATTGTGTTGCAATTGCCTGCTGTACTCAGTACAGTAACATGCTGTACAAGTTTGTAGCTGGGAGAAATGAGATACATCACATAGCCTAGGTGTGTAGTAGGCTGGACAATCTGGGTTTGTGTAAGTGCACTCTGATGTTCACACAAGGAAGAATAACCTGATAACACATTTCTCAGTATGTATCTCCATCGTTATGCAACACATGACTATATATCAATAACATTTTAAAAATATGCAAAGTTATAGATTCTGTATGGTAAGAGTTAGAAAAATATCAGAGATAATTAAGTTTGTTATTCCACATCTGGGTATTCTGTAATTGTACAGGCAGGCTATATTTGGATGCATAAAATAAAGTCATCCATAATTTATGATTTATTCTATATATATATCATATAAAATTTATTTTACTTGCTTTCATTTCAGCAAAATCAGTAATTAAGTTTTCATAACTGACATTTTTATATAATTTTTGTTCTCTAGACAGAAACGCCAAATTAGACATTACTTGAATCACTTAATTATTAGATTTCTTTATTATTAATTTAAGTTTGGAGAAATTTCACTCTGCTAATGCAGGGACAGTAAGTTCCTGAAACATTACTTGGAGGCAGAAACAAACCATAAATTTTATGTCGTGTTCACACATGAAAATGGGTCACTTGTGAGAAATTACCTAGACACTGAGCTTCCAGAATAAATAAGTAACATATGGTGGACTGGTTCCTTAGGGCTGTGCTTATTAACTGATCTTAGAATGAGAGGATGGGGAAATTGTCAGCTATATGGGCACCTGACCCTTATGACTTTCAGGAAGCTCCTTAACCCAAATGCCCTGTGAAAATACTGGGTTTTGGTTTGTTCTTTTTCTTTTGCGTACTTCTAGCTCCTCGTAGGTGTTCCAGAGCCTAAGAGCCCAAGAGAGCCCAACCACCTTCATCACTCATTGGTCTCCTCAGTATGTCACTCTGCAGTGTTCAGCCTTGGGACTGACCTCTGTTAGTCAAGAGATGTTCAGCGTTAGGGATGTTTAGGATGTGAAGGGTCATTTGGTGTCCACACTGGGCTCTCTGGTTCCTCATGTGGCAGAGGTTCCCATGTGTTCTCTGGTGTATTTATGTTTTGCGTGGCTGTGACAGTGAGGCTTTCTGAAGCTTATGCTCAGGGCAGGGGGACCTCCTTTCTTGAATCTGAGGACAGTACTGAGCCCCATATGGAATTGACCATACATGATACACTTTTTTCTCTTTCTCTGTTCTATCCTTTAGAATTTAAGCTCTTTAAAAACAAGAAGAGCATTCTATCCTTTTTTATCCCCTGTTCCTTACCTATATAATTCCTGGCATAAACATTGGGTTATGACCACCTGTTGACATCCCTGTCTGTTCAACTAGATTGTGGCTCTTGTGAAGGAGGGAACAGATGTTTTGATTCCTGAATCTGAGTGCCTCACTCAATCCTGGAAACATGGCTGCTGCGTAATAAATAAGTCCATCGGTTGAGTATACGTGCAACCGCAGAACCACACTGAGCAAGAGGTGAGACAGTGCAGTCCCTTCCCACATGGCCTGAATGTTAGTTTCAAAAGAGACAAGAAGAAAATATAGAACCAGAAGGTCGCTGGAAACCAAAGTAGCTCCTGGTCTCCATTCCACCATTTCAGCTACCTTAATTCTGTTTCCTGTTTTAAAGTCTTCCTGAATCTTGGACCACCAGTTGGACAAACCCTCAAAGTTAGCTAAGGAACTTCAAATCCCTCGGACATGCTTCTCTTTTCCACCTCTCAAGAACCTGTCATTCTTTTATTTTCTTTTTCTCACCATTCTCAGTGTCTTCCCTTCTTTCTGAACTCATGATCTGCCCTTCATCTGCTTCTCTGCTGGGTGCCACAGAGGTGGAGGAGCAGAGAGGGGACAGGGTTGTCACGGTGTTTTACATATTGCTAAGGCTACCAATTTTGTTTCTTTCCTCCACTCTCGCCTTCCAGGGAAGTGATCGGACTCTGGAAGAATGGCTATCTTCTAGACTCTTCTAGATGCTTAGAGACTAAGCAAGCACTGGTATTACCAACCTTAGCAAAGATTTCTGTGCTACAGAATGGATGAAATCTCTACAGTCCTGCACTTTAAGTGACCACGTCAATGTTTGTCCTTTTATGGAAAATCAATGTAAGCCAAAGTCCAGAGGGACACCCTGGAATGTTTTGTTCTGCGTAAATCCTTCAGAACTTTTGTACTTTCAGGCAGTGTGGTCAGGGAACCACAATAATGACTGAGATTGAATAGTTTTGTCCTTGGTGGAACGAAGGCATAGGGTCAAACCTATTCTGATTTAAAGGAAGCAATGTAAATTTACTTGCACTTTCAAGTTTATGGAGCAAAATTCAGACCCACCATCCAATGTTTGTTTCTTTTAACTTTTTTTTTTTTTTTTTTCTGAGACAGAGTCTTACTCTGTCCCCTGGGCTACAGTACTGTGGTGTCAGCCTCACTCACAGCAACCTCAAACTCCTGGGCTCAAGCGATCCTCCTGCCTCAGCCTCCCGAGTAGCTGGGACTACAGGTGTGCACCACCACGCCCAGCTAATTTTTCTATTTTTAATTGCCCAGCCAATTTATTTTCTATTTTTAGTAGAGACGGAGTCTCATTCTTGCTCAGGCTGGTCTCAAACTCTTGAGCTCAAGTGATCCTCCTGCCTTGGCCTCCCAGAGTGCTGGGATTACAGGTACGGGCCACCATGCCCGGCCCACCACCCAATATTTGAAGGTTCAAGGAAGTGGTATGAAGGAAAGTAGAGGTTGGACTTTTATAAGAGAATGTTAAAAACTCAAAATTTAAATTTAGCCACTGACTTTGCTTTTGTTCCAAGTGTAATTGTCACAGGCATACAATAAAGCTAGCAGTCCATATCTCACAAAGCTTTGCCTATTTTCCATCCATTTTTACGATGGATATTTATGCAAGATAGAGAAAAAAAATGACTGCAAAAATGTGACAGAAAAGGATTCCATCACAGGACAAAACTATTCAATCTCAGTCATTATTGTGGCTCCCTGACCACGCTGTCTGAAAGTACAAAAGTTCTGAAGGATTTACGTGGAACAAAACATTCCAGGGTGTCCCTCTAGACTTTGGCTTACACTGATTTTCCATAAAAGGACAAACACTGACGTGGTCACTTAAAGTGCAGGACTGTAGAGATTTCATCCATTCTGTGGCACAGAAATCTTTGCTAAGGTTGGTAATACCAGTGCTTGCTAGTCTCTTATGTACAGAGGAGGATAGCCATTATTCCAGAGTCCGATCACTTCCCTGGAAGGAGAGAGCAGAGGACAGAAACAAAATTGGTAGCCTTAGCAATATGTAAAACACCGTGACAACCTTGTCCCCTATCTGCTCCTCCACCTCTGTGGCACCCAGCAGAGAAGCAGATGAAGGGCAGATCATGAGTTCAAAAAGAAGGGAAGACACTGAGAATGGTGAGAAAAAGAAAATAAAAGAATAAAAGATTCTTGAGAGGTCCAAGGGATTTGAAGTTCCTTAGCTAACTTTGAGGATTTATCCAACTGGTGGTCCAAGATTCAGGAATGAAGACTTTTAAACAAGAAATAAAATTAATGGAAAATATATTATTCAAAAATTCCTCTGTAGTCCAAAGAGTTTATATTTGTAGCCAATGAACAATTTATATATGATGTTGAGTTAACAAAATTCTGCAATGGAAACAGAGAATGTGGTTATTTGTGTTAGCTTATTGGATTCATAATTATCCTAATTCAAAGATCACTTCAGGCTCAAAGGTAGAGTTCTTAGAAGTTTATTGCCTCAGCGGTGGGGGTCAAATTAATCCAAGCCTTAAAGGTCTCGTGGATCCACAGTAGGAAAACTTAGAAACTATCCTAGTAAGAATCAAACTGATAGCAGGTAATCTAACTGATGCATCCTAAGTTTTACTCCTACATTGTAACTTCAATACCACAAGAGTTATTTTGCTAAAATACAAATACAACCATGTCACTCATTTATGTGTAAATAAAGTTTCTCTTTTGCCTGCAGTGTAAGGTCCAAAATTCTGAGTATGGCAGATGCCTTGGTTTCCTAATCTGTGAAATGGGTATATTTTGAGTATCTATTTCTTGGGTTACTGTAAGGAGATTTTACACATACACATGCATACACACACATGTGCATGAACAATCTCAGCCCTGTTTTGGAAATGAAAATATACAAAATAGTATGTTTTTATTATATGTTAGTGATTATTAATAATTACAATTGCCATGTTGGTGTTATTGTTATTTTTGTGCTTTCATTGACCATCTGGTGGGTTAGTAAGACATTTAGCAAAAACATTTCGGTGAAAATAAGCACAGAATGTTGAAATTGAAATCCAAGTACTCAACTGACTTTTTGAAAAATTAACACACTAGGAAATGGGGTGCCAGTGGGAAAGTATTATGGTTTTCCTTTTTTTTTTTAATTAATAATTTTCCTTTTGCACCTGCCATGAGCAACATTCTTAGTTGAGTATAATAACTAGTAGGTGTGGCCCAACTGACCACAGAACCAAAACAAAGTTTGCTGAGTCAACTAATGTTGGTGCCACGTTAATCTTTTAACCCTGCTGAGAACACTGGCAAGCTGCCGCCCTTATCAGCAAGCGCATCAGAAGCTGGCATTCCTGCCGGGAAAAGCTCAGATTGCACAGCAAGTTACTGTAGCTCTCTGTTGTGCAAACGTTCAGAGGGTGATGAAACTAAATTGGAAAGTGCTTCAACTTTTTTTTTTTTCTGACTGAAAATTTTTAGCAGATAATGTCTATAAACTAGGAACTTATGATATAGGCACAGCCTTGATCAATATAACAAAACCATTGACGGGTATTTTTACTCCTGGAAGTTCTTTTTTTTTTGCATCTTGTACATCAAACATTTGGTTTTACACAGTTACTCATGTGCATGGGACACAAAAGTATCAACCAGAATAACACTTAAGCTAAAAATATGTGATGCATTATGGCATTTTTTTAAAAAAAAAATTCTACCCTATTGTATTTCATTCCATTATATTTTCAAATCCTGGTTACAACCCATTAAATTGATTTAATGACCCACCAGTGGATCATGACTTGTAGTTTAAAAGTATTGCTCTAATCTCTTGATGACAGAACCGAGCTTTAACAGTTGAGGGTGGAGTCTACCTTCTTATCAGTACCCTCCAAGAGACTCTGAGAGCCGCCAGAGGTAAAATGCTTGGCCCAGTTGAAGCTTCACATACCCTGTCATCTGCCTTCAATCTTAATGCCGGATCCTGACCTAGAGCTGGGTGTCTCTGCGGACTTCATGGGGTGAAGCGTTTGGGGTTGGAGGCACAACAGGCAGGAGGGTTTCTGGGCTCTTGGGACCCTGAGGGACACCCCTCGTCATCGCCTCTACATTTCCATTTGGTTCCCAGGACAAACTGGATTGAATATTTTTAAAAAAATGCATTGTTTTCTAGGAGGGCTGAAAAAAACTAAAATATACTCCATGGACTTAATTAAGGTTATTTTACCTGATCTCTTCTTCCCTAATTGCTTCTTTTCTTGTCTAGAGAAAGAATGGCTTTAAGCCAATGGGCTTCTGAGTCAGTCTTGGGTTTGACTTTAACTTGACCTGTAAGATTTTGTGTGCCGGTTTCCTTTTCTATATAATAAGAATCACGATAAAACCTCTTAGTACATGAAATTATTCAAAATAACATTATACTGAAAAACTCAGGCTCTGCATCTGATCTAGAATTGGAAACTAATAAATAAATGCTTCCCTTCCCTTGGTGCTTTCCTTCCAGAGCATATATTCAATCAGCAGTGGTCACAGTCCCTGAACTAACAAGCAACCCACTAGGAAACCACAGACAAGCAACTTACAGACAAGAATTTTTCCTTAGCAGGACCACAACCCAAAGCTGGGATGCTACAGCCTGTAAATAAAAATATATCACAATAAATATAAACCACATTTTTCAAAGAAATCAAATAAAAGCCCAGAAAAATATGTCAACCACTATATTCATAATACTATGAAGAATTCTAAGGATCTAGTAATGAAAAGGCTGTCTTAACTCTTTCTTTGGTGAAAAAAGTTAGAAGAAATAAACGGTATGTAACCATGTCAACTGTTTCTTCACCAAGTCAGACACAACAAAGGGATTGTGCCACTGTCCAGTTTTGTGTAAGTAGCAGCAAAATTTGAAAGCAAAGAACTCACTAAGCATAAACAGGAGTTAGAACTATCAAGACTCAGTTATCAATGGTGTTGGCTAATCTGTCTGCTGTAATTCAAAGCATGGTATCTCAACCCCCATCAGGTCTATCTCTAAAATCTGTTGTAATTATTTGTGTATCTTTCCAATCTGTTTCTCTATAGGAGCAATCTTTATGCCAGGAGTGATGTCAGCAAAGTTCTCAAGGCAAGTCAGGGTAAAGTAGAGCCATACCACTCCCCAAATCACAAGAAGGTCAGTGCTCTGCACGGAGCAGCCACCCTGGATTTTACAGGTATATAGATTGTACTAGTCAAATATGAAAGACATAATAGGACTTACAGTGTAGAATGGAATTTAGTAAGCTGAGCTTCTATTTTGGAGATAACTTCATTGGGTTAGACGATTGCAAGGGTTTACAACGCATGCACATAACACTGGCTTCAGCACTTGTCAAAAGCAGAAGGAATTTGTTTGTCATCGTAGGTTTCATAACACTGGTGTTCTTGATAATTTCAAAAACTTAGTATGGGGCTTTCACGAATTAAATCACAGAAAGTGATGTATTTGGAAAGGGGAAATAACTACTTCCTTTCTGAAAGGAAATAGAATAATTTTTATTAAACCAGTTGTAGGAGTCATGGAGATAATTCTATACATAATGGGCTGATTCTTTTATTTTATTTTATTTTGGCATATTATGGGGGTACAGATGTTTAGGTTACGTAGGTTGCCCTCGTCCCCTCTCCTCCCCCAAGTCCGAGCTTCAAGCGTGTCCATCCCTCGGATGGTGCGCATTGCACTCTTTGTGTATGCAAATACCCGCCCCCTCCTCTCCCCTCCCCCCTCCCCTGTCCCCACTACCCAACATCCAATAGATGTTATTCTTGTATGTGCACTTATGTGTTGATCAGTTAATACCAATTTGATGGTACACGTGGTGCTTGTTTTTCCATTCTTGGGATACTTCGCTTAGTAGAATGCGTTCCAACTCTATCCAGGAGAATGCAAGAGGTGCTATATCCCCATTGTTCCTTAGAGCTGAATAATGGGCTGATTCTTGGTATGTCTCATCTTTTTGGGGGGCTGTTACTGCAGATAAATCAAAATTTTACTCTTCCTTAGTATTTACTCATGTCAATACTTTGGGATGCGCCTGACAACAATCATCATAAGCTAATATTTCCTACTGTTCTTTAGTCACAAGAAATAAAGGATAAATTTGGGCATCCAGATGTTAATGCCCAAGGCAAGGAGACAGTCATTTCTAAAATCTTTTCCAATAAATGGGTTGGGTAGAATTTCACTCTTGTTCCTATTTCATGTGGAAAGTAACTGAAACTAAAATTTCAAATAAAAGATTTAAAGAAATTTTTCTAAGATTCCCTAATAACATAGATTCTTGGTGCTGAAAAATTTTAAAGATAAATTAGATGTTTCTTTGGAATTTTTTTTTCTGTGTACATAAGGATTTACAACTAGGCAATTTTGTTTAGGTAAGTGTCTGAATCAGTTTGAACTGCCATAACTAATGCCACCAGTTGGATTGCTTAAACAAAAAACACTTATTTCACTGTTCTTGAGGCTGGGAAATCCAAGATTAAGGTGCTGGAAGATTCCATGTCTGGTGCAGGCACTCCTCCTAGTTTGCAGATGAGCATCTTTTTGCTGTGCCCTCAAAATAGAGAGGGAGGGAGGGGGAGAGAGAGAGAGGACTTTGATCTTTTCTTATAAGGGCAATTATTAATTCATCACGGTGTTACAGCAAATGGTCCCAAAGGACAAACCAAGTGGCACACGGAGAGTTGGGGAATCAAAGTTTATTCCGATGGTGGGCTCCGAGGGGCCTCGCCACCAAATTCTGAGCCTCATTTACCTGATTTTTCCCATTTTTATTAAGCCTTTGTGGTCTGGGGGGTCAGGTGGTTAATGCCCGCCAAGTAATAGGTTAGTTGATGTGTCAGATAATAGATTTAGTGTTATGCTGATGCGCCAGGTAATAGGTTAGTAGATGGGCCAGGTAATAGGTTGGTTGATGGGCCAGGTAATAGGTTAGTATTATGCTGATGCGGGTCTTTTGTGAGGGGCGGGGTCTCAGGTGGCTGATGTGCCAAGTAACAGATGGGGGTTTCCCTTATCAACGGGGTCCCTACCCTCATGACTTCATCTAAACCTAATTACCTCCCAAAGGCCCCACCTCCTGATACCACATAGGAGGCTAGGGCTTCAGTACAGAAATTTGAGGGGACACATTCAGTCCATGACAGTAAGATTGTAAAACACGACTTCTATTTTGTTTATTTAACAAATGTTTGTATACCACTTAACATATGCCGATGTTTTACAAATGTGAACACATTTTATACTCGTAACAACCCTGTGAGGTAGGCACTATTATAAGCTCTTTTACAGAGGAAAAACATGAATAGATAGAGGTTAGATAAATGGCCAGTGATCGTGGGGCAAGTAAGTGGTATAGCTCAGGTTTCAGCCCTGACAGCCTTGCCAAGCTATTTCTGTAGCTCCACGTCAAGCTAACACCTTGTTCCTGAGGCTTCCAGCCCTCTCACAGCGGTGGCAGAGTATCTCACATATCCCAGAGCTCTGCATCCACCCTGGAGAATCAATTTAGAACATGTAGTTGAATTTGGAAGTGGGCGGGGGCGCGAGGAGAGGCATTGAAATTGCTGGTGAAAAGTCAGTTTTCTAGTGAGAAGCATCAGCTAACCAAACTTGGGATGCTTTACTGGCATTCTTATAGACTAAAAGTATGTCGACAGTTATTTCTCCAGATGGAATCAAGCCCAGGATGCAGGTAAATACAGATGAAATGAAATGGCATGAAATTAGAAATCTAGTGTTTACATATCCAAGACAAATCTGTTTACACTTAGACGAGTAAACAGGCAAAAGCACATTAGGTACTCCCCTTCTGGTGTCTAAGACGTTTTCTGTCCAGGGACAGTATACTAGACCAGGTGGACCTCATGAGCTCAACACGTCACTTCACAGCTCCCCAATAACTTTCACCAATCAAAACGCAGCCTCCCATACAACAAAAACGTGATGCTCCCGGAATTTCTGAAGTGTGAGGAGTTCCAAGATTTCAGAGAGAGGCAGGATGGAGATTACAATACTGTGTCCTGAAATTAACATCGAAGTACACTGTGACCATGGTCCGTTCCCCACCCACCGTCTGCTGCAGAAGAACACAGCACACCTGTGATCTATTTGAGATAATAAAACATCAAGAACAAGACAAACGTTCTTACAGGTAATCTGAGATGACGGATGTATTTTTAAAGAGTGAGTTTATTTCAGAGATGAATGAAATTGGGCAAACACAAGGGAAAGAGGGGAGCTAGACCAGAGAGGCTGCCATTCCCACCTTAACTCTTCCAGTGCCAGTAACTGCAATGACTTCCAGAGAAGTAACTCTGTCCTGAAAAGACGTGGCCCAGTCCCTACATGGCCCAGCGCCTGCCCGCGGAGGTCACCCGGCGCCCAGCCCCCCCGTCGCAAGCGGTAACTCCAGCGAGGCCAGCAACTCACTGCCTATCTGGGAATCTGGGACAGAAAACAAATATCCCAGCGTCCCAGGGTGCACGGGAGTCAAGCGCGAGGGCCAGGCAGGGGCGTCAGCCGCGGGTCCCCTCCCACTGTCCCCAGGGGTTGGGCGGCGCTGTCCTTCCGGACTCAGACAATGACCCGGGGCTCCGGGAATTTCCCTGGCCCGGGGATTCCGGGCTTTCCCGCCCCAATCCTGCATAAAAGGGGTCCGCCGACCTCGGCAGCCACAGTCCCGGCCCTCGGAGCGACAGACCCGACTTCGGAGCCACACCCCCGACTTCGGAGCCACACACCCGACTTCGGAGCCACAGACTCGGACCTCGCAGCCGCAGAGCCCCCGCCGCCCCCGCCGAGCCATGGCCCGCGCCGCCCCCGCGCCCCGCGCTCCCCGGCTGCTGCGGGCGGCGCTGCTGCTGCTGCTCCTGGTCGCCGCCGGCCGGCGCGCAGCAGGTGGG
>CAUYSK010085023.1:0-26958 GCA_963575035.1 Avahi laniger
TTTTGGGAGCATACTAGCTGAATGAAAGTTCTTTAATAGGCCTGGGAATAATTGTAAAAATATGAACAGCATGTCATTTTCCTGTTGCAATGTAACAACAGTAAATATATTTGCTACAAGTCTTTATGATTATTAGCTAAGCGATTTGATTTTCTTTCATCAATTCTTTCCACCTTTTCCATTATTCACACATGCATGTGTATGCATGTATACACACACAAATATGCACAAACTCACTGCATGTCTGGGAGGTGCACAGGTAAATCCAAACATAAGAGTCTGTACATTTGATCCTCCAGGAGAGGAAATCATCAGGAGCAATGGGACGTAATTTGAAAGCTTTTGATTAACAAAGGAAATAAAGTAAGATCAAACCTTTTGTCCTTAGGCAAATCATTTAAATCCAGAAAAGCAAGAGTCAAAAGGAGACACAGGGCAGACGTTTCTTGATGTTGTTATAAATACCTTGGAACGTATCTTTTCACACTGTCCTATGCCTGCCACAATCAAGCTGCTGGGTGATTCACTGAATCCTTTATATAGGGTACTTTTCTCTTTTTATTCTAGAAAAGAAACACCACCCGGAGAAAGAGGAGACATGAAAAATGTAGATTTGTAGCTCTCCATTTTAAGGATAAGGAAAATTACCAAGCTGACCTTTAGATATCTTGGTTTTAAATGTATTTTGTCTTGCAGACATTAGCCAAATGACCAAACAATATGAATTCTTTAATGTAGGTAGCAACACATTCAGTAATTCTGAGAACTAATGAAAATGAAAACACTGTAATACCCCGGTTACATCGCCCTTATTTTTTGGCCTTAGCTCCTCAGGTGATATTTTACTCCCTTATATGGCAACTCCATTCAACTTGCTCGTTGGAATTTCAGGGCAGTGGAACCCTTTCCATAGATACAAATCTGCTATAACAAGGTTTTAATGATTAATGATTTCATTCTTTCACTCTCGAAGAAAGTTTTTTCTGTTGTAATTATTTTTTACATGCAGAGTGTTTTGCAGTTCTCAAAGGGCTCCATATCTTTTATATCTATCTTTTTAAAACAATCTGGCCAAGTAGTTAGGGGAAACATAAATATTCTCAAATCCAAATTCCAGATGAGGATTGAGAAGTTAAGAATGGCCATATGACTTGCCCAGGGTTGCATTCAGTACGAAAACAGGTCTTCTGTTTCCTAATCTAATGGCTTTAGTCTAAACCCAGGGCAGGTATTCATGGGTACGGACACAATCAATATGTTAGGGGAGTCCTGCCTCCTTTCTTATTTCCTTAGCCATCGAAGTTCATATATAATGCAAAAGTGTTTCCATCTGAAAGACTTTCTTTCATAACTGAAGACTGATTCCAACTACATCCCTGCATGGTGAGAGGGTTAAGGAAGGAGGAGAGGATTACCCAAATATAGCGATATGTGGGCTCACAAAAATAATTTAGCTTCTGTCCAATCACCTTGTTCTATTTTTTTGTTTATCATTCCTAGGGATTTGATATTAATTGATTCTATTTAAAATGTTGTAACCTGTTGAAGCTTTCTCTTGCAATCCAGGTGTTAGTTGAGCTCTGCCTGAATTTTGGCCATCCCATGTTCCATGGGATGTCTGGTGCTGTTCCCCAGCTTTGGTGAATTCCAGGCTCTTGCGTTGTGCAGCTCCAAGTCACTGCTTCTGCTGTTCTCTTAAGACTTTTTCTTCTTTTTCTTCTGCCATTCACCAGTTGAAGAACACAGACTCTTCTGCTTTCCCCAAAACTATTCGCACAGGCATTTGTAGGTGTGGCTGATGTTAAGGGTTTAAGGGGGCAGAGTGGTTTTAATCAAATAATATCAAATTTGTTTAAAATGTTAAACAACTTTGTTATTTAAATTCCTCTGGCTGCCCGTTCCAAGCAGAATTTCCCAGTGGCTACCCATCACCATGGGCTTAAGCCCCCTCCCAGAAAATCCTTTCTCCCACAGCTCACCCCAATGTCAAAACTACTGATACCTTCTTATGCAAAGCCTCCAGACCCGTCCTACTTTATGGAAAGTGGATTATACAAGTGTTTTCCTAAAACAGAGTTTAAAAACTGGCAGCCTACAGCCTGGATGTAGCATCTACATATGTTTGAAAAATGTGAGAAAATATTTAGGAATTTAGAGTTTTTTAAAAAAGAAATCTTGGCTTCTGGCTTTTATTGAAATACAAAATATCTGGCAACTGGGAGCCACATCTCTGCATGGCGACTGTGGGAAGTGGAAGACTAGCTGCTCCTCACTCTAGAGAGGACTTTAATCTCAGTGCGTCACTGTCCTGAGCACACCTGCTTCCACTCGCCCCCAGAGGTATGTGAGTATAAGACTCCTGCTCTCATCGAAGACGGTTCCTCCCTTAATGTGTGACTCTGAAATCTGCTGTTAATATATATGTATAATTTTTTCCTCTACTGTATAGTTTTATAAACTGGTACTGAAAATGATCAGAAACGATTATTACCTAGGAATTTTTAAATATTTGAAAATTTATTTAGGATTAAAAATTTCATCATACTATGTTTTATTTTTTTATTTTAATAAGACAAAGTCTGCAAATGAATTTGGGAAATAAGAGACAATAGTGTGAAACATTTCTTTCTTTTTCCTTCAAGTAGCTTTAATGTTATTAACAAATTCAGATAATGTCTGCCTCATAAAACTTAACTATTATTGGTGTTTGGCTAATGGATTTTTTCAATTCATCATGCTGGAAAGAAGACTCTCTTCTTATGCACTATATTCCCTCAGAAAAGAGTTATTTTTCATATTCCTTATCTTGCAACCTTATACTATTCAGCTGCATTTATACAAATAGTTTTAAATGCCTCCTACTGCAAAATTTAATTTTGATTGATGGAGACCTAGTCTCAAACCTACAAAGAGTGTGCTGCTGTGGTAACAAAGAAAGAGACAGATGTTTAAGAACACACTTACCTTTTTAACTTTAACTGGAGATAATAAATGAACACCAATAAAATAGACCATATGCAAGAATTTTGCTCTTGAATTTGGTGCATTCCATAGGGATTTCTTTCAATTAATAAGAAATAATAACCTTTGAATTCATAAATATCTGAAATATATATATACACACCCCTACACATATATGTATATAATTTGTAAGGTGAAAAAGTTAGTTTACTTAAATCACTTTCTGTGCAGAAGTCTTTGCCAAACCCTATTAAAATTTCCATCAGTTTAGGAATTTCTTATCTGAAGGGTCTGCTTGCCCTCTCTCTCCCAAAAATTGTCCTCAATAAAGTGAACTTGATTAATGGACTGTTTCATTTTTCAGGATAAAGCCAACATTTTCTTTTTCCCAGCAACACTAGCAAATTACTTGATTAATATCAAAAAGCTCTCATTCACACGTAACCTTTGAATAAACAAGTTGTGATACTGTTGGCAACATGCTAAGAGGTATTCCTGTAAGTAGGCTATAAAGGAAATTGCCTTTGTAATTAAATGTATAAAAAGGAGCTTGTTTTTTGCTTGCTGAAAATCTATTTTTTTTATTTGTTTGTTTTACTCTTGTACGTGGAGAATGTATAATGAGATTGGGTCAAAGCAGAATGCAAAAAATCTTTTTCTATGATAGGTTTCCATTTGCATTTCCCTCATGACTGGAAGCCCAGGGAGAAAACTGTGAAACATTTATGAAAATTGAATAGCATTTCTAATTCATAATTTTAGGGCTCTCTGGCTTTCCCTTAAAGTATGGCAGCAAGAGTTAATCAATCCCATGTTGATTGAAAAATAGATACCCCCTACAAAAGAGTTTCCTAATAATTACTTTAAAAACAGAGCCCAGATACTAACTGCTCTAATGGAGGAGAGAAAGGCCTTAGAATAAGAAAAGATTCCAGATTCAAATGGAGGGAAGACAAAATACCTAAATATTATGCCCTGATCATATACCAAATACTTTATTAAAATCCTATTTCATGTAGAAAATTCAACCTTCCCTTCACTGAAGCATTGTTAGTTGCCTATCCAGCTTTCATTTCTCCCTTGGTGACAACTATTAAAACACCACAGGTAATAGCAATTTGCCCAGGTCCAGTTGATGGGTTGCCATTAGTCCAAGCAAACTACAAGCTTATGAGCTAAATCAGGCCCATCATCTATGAACTGGAATTGGTTTGTACATTTTTGAATGGTTGAAAAAAAATTAAAAGAGGAATATTTCATATGTGAAAATTGTATCAAACTCCAGTGTCCATAAAGTTTTATAAGAACACAGCAACACTCGATCATATACGTATTGACTATAGCTTCTTTTGTGCTACAAGAGCAGGAATGGATGATTACAACAGAGACCTACCGTATGGCCTACAAAACTTACAATATTTACTATCTGGCCTGTTACAGAAAAAGTTTGCTGACTCCTGGTCTAAGCCAATTGTGATACTCCTGTATCTTGCTTTCCCAGGCTCCAGGACAGCTGGCCGTGCCCATATGGCAATGAAACACAAGCAGAGGTCTGCTAGGGGGAATTCTGGAAAGGACTTGCATTCTTCATACAAGGCTGGCATCTTAACTCCCCTTCTGGTCTTGAACTTGAAAGTGAAATCTGGAGGAAAGAGCAGCCATCTTGCAATGATGGGGTGATGAATATAAAAGTCAAAGTCAGCACCCTTGAGGAGTCCTGGTAGAGTCCCTGATAGAATTGTTGAGCAGCTGAACCAAGGCCAACACCTGCTTACTGCCAGACTTCCTGTTATGTGAGAAAAATTAACCCCTCTCTATAAGGCACTCTTAATTGGACATTCATTCAGTTGCTTACAAGCAAATGCCTTTTGCTGACATGACCTCCTCAAACAGAACCTATTTCACTTTAATTTTATAAGGACAGTTGTGGGGGCCAGAGGAACCCTTCCCGGTATTCTTTTACTACACATTGAGCAGGTAGCCATCTAATCTCTCTACAGGTAAAGTCACCCTTGAGTTTGCTCAGTATTAACAAACTAGCATCCCTAGCAGCATTATGTTGGTATTTGGGGAAATGGTTATGAGAATCATCTATTTCTTTTTATTACTACAAATAGCTCACAGCAGAAGGACATCTACATTGTTGTTGAAAGTGACACCCCGCCCCCACATCCCCTTCACCCAAGGTAGATGCTCTTTCCTCTTTTCCTATAGTGTTTAGGTCAGACTGTAATCCCACTCATTACATTCTGTTTTGTGTATTATGCTGAATTGTATACTTAGCTCTGTATGCCTTAAGGACAACAACCATATCTATCTGTGTCACTCTAGCATCTAGCACAGTGCCACACACATTGTAGGTTACGAAGGAATGAATGGAAGGAAAGTAGACAGCACAATTGTCGTGTAAAAGAATACAATATGGAACACAACAAATATATTCTTTAATTTATTAGATATTTACTGAGTGTCTATTATATGCCATTTTCTGAGTGACGAAGGGTGATGAATAAAACCAGCATCATAATAAAAGCTAGCATTTATCGAATACTTACTAAGTGCCAAATATTATTCTAACATCTTAACATCTATTGATCTATTTGATCTTCAAAATTATCCTATTGTAATTCCCATTTCATAGACAGAAAATGTGAGGCACAGAGAAATTAGGTAACTTGTCCAAGATCACACAGTTAAAAGTGATAGAGTTGGGGCTGTGATCCATATCATAGGTGAATTCCAAGAGACTTACTGTCATACTTCCAAGCTGCTTCTCTGATGCATTAGGTACAGGGAATACAATATGAAGAAAACCATTGCCCTTCACTGTAAGGTTCCAAAGCAGAATAAGATAAGATGCAGTTTGCATAATGGAGAAGAGCACAGGTCTAGAGTCAGCCTGCTGGGCTTTAAGTCCTGGCTGCAGGAGGTACTGTATAACTTTCAGTATAATAATTAACTTCTCTTTGCCTCAGTTTCTTTATAAGTAAATTGGGATTATACTAATATCTAATTCATAGGGTTGTTGTAAGGATTGCTTAAATTGATACATGTAAAGTACTTAAAACATTGCCTGGAATATTGTAAGTGTAAACCAAGCATTGGATATTATTATTGTTGTTAGTGTAGATGGTTTTATAATAATAATTACATTGTAATAAAATTAACAATAGCTATTTCTATTATCCTTACATGCAGGGGGCATGTAGTCAGATTATAAATGATCTCACAAATAATTATGTAATGACAAATAATGATTAAGCGTTAAGAAAATATACTAGTCAACGTTCTCTAGAGAAACAACCAATAGGATTATGTATATATACAATTTATTATGAGGAATTGGCTCATACGATTATGAATACTGAGAAGTCCCAAGAGATCTTCAGTTGGCAAACTGGAGACCCAGGAGAGCCAATGATACAGTTCTAGTCCAAGTCTAAGTCCTAAGGCAGGAGAAGACCAGTGTCACAGCTAGAAAATGATAAGGGAGAAAGCACAAATTCTCCCCTACTCAGCTTTTTGTTTTATTCATGACTTTGACAGATTGCATGAGGCTTACCCACATTGGCACTCTGTTTTACTTAGTCTACCAATTCAAATGGTTTTTCCCCCTTTATTGATATATAATAATGTGCACATTTATGGGGTACACCTGAGATTTTATAACATGCAAAGAATGTGTAATGATTAAGTAGGTGTAATTGGACCATCACCTTGAGTGTTTATCATTTTTATGACTTGGTATCATTTCAATTCCTCTCTTCCAGTTACTGTGAAATATTCACAATACTGTTGCTCATTATAGTCATGCTATCTGCTATCAAACATTAGAACTTATTTCTTCTATCTAACTGTAAGTTTGTATCCATAACCAACCTCTCTTCAACCCCCAACCCCCATCCACCCATCTCAGTCTCTGCTATCTATGATATCACTCTATTCTCTATGTCCATGAGATCAAATTTTTTAGCTCCCATATATGGATGAGAAATGATATTTCTCATTCTGTGCCTGACTTAATTCACTTAACACAATGGTCTCCAGTTCCATCTACATTGCTGCAAATGACATGTTTTCATTCTTTTTTATAGCCAAATAGTATTCCATCATGTATATATATCACATTTTCTTTAACCATTCATATATTGATAGACACTTAGGTTGATTCCAACCTTTACTATTGTTAATAGTACTGCAATAGACATGTGAGTGCAGGTATCCCTTTGATATATTAATTTCTTTTCTTTTAGATAAATACCCAGTAGCATGATTATGAGGTTGTATGGTAGTTCTACTTTTAATTTTCTGAGAAATCTCCATACTGTTTTCTATAGCGGTTGTACTCTTTCATATTCCCAACAGTGTGTGAGTTCCCTTTTCTCCAAATACTCACCAGCATCTTTTATTTTTTGTCTTTTTAATAATAGCCATTCTAACTAGAGTGAGGTGATATCTCATTGTGGTTTTGACTTGCATTTCCCTGATGATTAGTGTTGTTGAGCACTTTTTCATTTACCTGTTGACCATTTGTATGTCTTCTTTTGAGAAATATCTATTCATGTCCTTTGCTCATTTTAATGGGATTATTAATATTATTTTACTGTTGAGGTGTTCGAGTTCCTTGTATATTCTGGACATTAGTCCCCTATTGGATGAGTAATTTTCAACTATTTCCTTCCATTCAGGAGGGAGGAATCACTCTGTTGGTTGTTTAACAGAAGCATTTCATTTAATATAATCTCTTTTGTCTATTTTTCTTTTTGTAGCATGTGCTTTTGAGGTCTTAGCCATAAAATCTTTGCCTAGACCAATGTCCTGAATAGTTTTCTCTATGTTTTCTTCTAGTAGTTTTACACTTTTTGGTCTTATGTTTAAATCCTTAATCTATTTTGAGTTGAATTCTGTATATGATGAGAGATAGGAGTACAGTTTCATTCTTCTGGATATGGTTATCCTTTTTTCCCAGCACCATTTATTGAAAGAGGTGTCCTTTCCCCAGTGTATGTTTTTGGCAGCTTTGTTGAAGATCAGTTAGCTGTAAATATGTGGATTTATTTCTGGATTCTCTATTCTGTTCCATTGGTATATATGTCTATTTTTATACCAGTACCATGCTGTTTTGATTACTTTAGGCTTATAATGTGTTTTGAAACCAGTAGTGTGATGCCTACCTCAAAGACATACCTGGAGTAATGTTTAACAAAGTGTTTGGATGCTCCAAGGCCCAGTCAAGTTGACAAATAAAATTAACCATCCCAAGTCCATCCTCTTATTAAGTGGGCACCCATATTTATCTCCTTAAACTTATACTTAATCTCCAAATAAAGACATTAACAAGGACATGATTCTGACTAACATAATCAACTATCCTGCATACAACCAAAAGTGTACTAACCTCTTTCCCATAAGAGGAGGGAAAGTCCTTGACTGATGTTACTCTTCTCTTAGATATTCCATAACTTAAATACTGTTATGTAAAATTAAAAATACTTAAATACTATGATATAAAGTCAATATATCTTTTGTTACATAATAAGGGAATAATAGAGAAAAGAAAACAAAGATATTTGTTTTCTGTCTTTCTATATATGTACACACACATGAACAAATTCATAATAAAATAAGGAAGAAATACTCATGACAATTGTAGTCCTCATTTCTGTAAGTGTTCACATAATTGTAGCTGTTATTTATCACAGCTACAATTCTCAATTCCTTTTGCCCTCAGTAAGCACCTCAGCTGGTTGTGGTTCTTCACCTGATAGAATGACCCAAACCCTAATTTCTGAAGGGTCTAGGCTCTCCCAGACTACTTGAGTTAGGTTGTTGCATTTTTCATTGTCCTGACTCACATGGCATGGTAATAGTAAGAGATGCCCTAAGAGATTTCCCCTATTCCAGACACACTCCTCTTTACCTCTGTTGTAGAGACCAATTTCCCCATGGTACTCAGGAACAATCACCTCAGCCAGCACAGTAACTCCCTTGTTTGACTGTTGCTTCAGAGGCAAAAAGAAATTAAAGGAGCTGGGTGGCAATCTCTACTTCCACTTCAATGGAATCATTGTGTCTCCTGGTGGAAGCATTCCTCCCTTTGGAACTAAGTCCTTTAGGCCAGTATAGCATAAGGTCGTGGGAATAGGAAGCAAAAATTTTGCTAGTGGGTCACTAGGGGTAATAGTGAGTACTGAAACTCTCATTTCTACCCCTTGACTTCTGGATCTATAAATCTTGACAGTAGGAGAAACAGCAGAAAATACCGTATTGGATGCTGATTCTGAGCATATACAAGCCTTCAAGAGAAACCTTGCCCTAACCCTGAAAGGTATTGCCAGCTAGCTGTGACTCTGTCTGAGTCCTCAAAAGATCATTCTTCCATTCTGTCAAACCAGCTGCTTCAGAATAGTGGGCAATATTGTAAGACCAGTGAATTCCATGAGCATAGGCTCATTGCCACATGTCTTTCACTCTGATATGGGTTCCTTGATCAGAGCCATACTGTGTGGAATACCATGACAGCACATAAGACATTCTGTAAGTCTGTGGGTGGTAGTTTTAGCACAAGCATTACATTCAGAGAAGGCAAATCTGTATCCGGAGTAAATATCTGTTCCAATAATAACAAAACACTGGTCTTTCCGTGATGAAAGCAGTTCACTGTCATCAACCTACTATCAGGTGGCTGGCTGACCACCCTGGGGAATGGTGCTATATTGGAGACTCAGTATTGGTCTCTGCTGCAGGCAGATCAGGCACTCAGCAGTGGCAATAGCCAGATTGGCCTTGTTAAGTGGAAGGCCATATTGCTGAGTCCATGCATAACTTCCACCCCTACCACCATGGCCAATTTTCTCCTGAGCCCATTGGGTGATGACAGTGGTGGCTAGAGGAAGAGGCTGACATGTATCCACAGAATAGGTCATCCTATCCACTTAATTATTAAAACTCTTCTTTTCTGAGGTCACACTTTGGTGAGCATTCCCATGGGACACACATTTCTTCATTTTTTTCCCCATTCATAAAGGTCTACCCACATATCTCTTCCCCAAATTTCTTTATCGCCAATTTTTAAATCATATTCTTTTAAATCCTTGACCATTTGGCCAAATCATTGGCTACAGCCCATGAATCAGTATATAATTGCACATCTGACCATTCTCCTTTGAAGCAAAATGAACAACCAGGTTTCCTTGCCAGACTTCTGCCCATTAGGAGGATTTCCCTTTACCACTGTCCTACATGGATGTCCCAGAAGGGGCTGTAGTGCTGCAGCTGTCCACTTTGAGACAATACCTACTCTTTGTGTAGAACCATCTATAAACCAAGCCTAAGTCTTCTATTTCTTTGTCAGCTGATGTAGGGGACATGAGGCAGGCTGGAAGAGAGAAGGAAAGGGAGCAGCAGTGGGGACCACGACATTTGGAAGGTAAGTAGAACAATATTGTTCTACTTCTTTTCCCATGAGTTCAAGATGGTCCCTGATGCTGAGTGACCAAGTGCTTAACCACATCTATCATAACCATGTCAAAGTTATTGCTCATATAAACAAGAGTTTTCTCCCACTTCATCACCACATTCTTTATCCTCTGACTTTTGGAATTTTAAAAAGTTTTATATTGTGTTGTGTTAATGTTCACTGCCATGAGAAGAAGATGTGATGTTGGAGAGACAGGAATTAAGCCATCATCACAGTGGGGAAATGTGTCTGGTTGATGGGGGGTAACAGTCTTGTCTTGAGCAGTTCTCCATTGGGCAGGAAGCAGGAGTCTGAGACCTAGGGGCTTAGCCTGGAGCCAGGAGAGGAATGGGCCTTGAAGAAGGAAGGAGCAGAAAGCTCCAGTGCTGTGCCTCAGCCAAAGCCTGGGAAAACTGGGAGGACTCAAGCTCACAGAGTCAACCTTATTAGTTCAAGCACTGGAGGTGGGACCAAAAGTGACAGAAAAGAGCCCTGAATCAGAATCTGGATCCAGCAAAGCAGTAGGTAAAAAATGCCAAGCCAAATCAAGGTGGTTCAAGTAATTGCTGTCAAAATACCTGGAGTGTGGCTGGGTGCGGTGGCTCATGCCTGTCCTATAATCCTAGCACTCTGGGAGACCAAGGCGGGTGGATCGTTTGAGCTCAGGAGTTCGAGACCAGCCTGAGCAAGAGCGAGACCCTGTCTCTACTAAATAAAAAATACAAAGAAATTAGCTAGACAACTAAAAATACATATATATATATAAAATTTAGCCGGGCATGGTGGTGCATGCCTATAAGTCCCAGCTACTCAGGAGGCTGAGGCAGAAGGATTGCTTGAGCCCAGGAGTTTGAGGTTGCTGCGAGCAAGGCTGACCCCATGGCACTCACTCTAGCCCGGGCAACAAAATGAAACTCGTCTCAAAAAAAAAAAAAAAATGTTCCTGGAATGTGTCCCCAGGTTCCTCCAGGGAGCCACAGCCTGGCTGTACCTTTCCAAATACTCAGCAGCCTATGTTGCTTTACAGTATAGAGTCAAGTAAAATGTAGGGTAGAGAAGATAAGTAGCATTATCTGATATTCCAAACACCATACTTTTTATAACCCTAAATTATTACAGGTTGATTGTGGTTTCTTCATTTCTCTATAGCAATATTCAGTTGTTCATTTCTCACTTATGCCATAAAGAATGGACAAGATTTAAAAGACCCTATATAATAAAAAGGAATTATACAATGGAAATGGAAACAGAATTATGAAAAAGAAAACATGAATACAGATCGAAAATTGAGACAAAGTATAAAGAAGACAGGGAACCATGTTTTTATTTAATTCCCCAATATTAAGTAAAAATCCTCAAGAAGAATGTGACAGAGGCCCATCTTACAATATCTTACTGTGCAATAAGATCAAAATGAAGACTGAATGGGTTTTCAGGAGCCTGATAGTCTCACTCCATCTCTGTTACTATCTAGCTTTGTCATCCCCTTCAAACTAACCAGGAGGCCTAGGTCTCAGCTTCCTCTTATTAAATACATAAAACAACACATCAGTGCTTAGTGAAAAGAGCCAAAGTTAAGGATCAATAATCTGTAGGTCTTTCTCTGACACTTGACCTTGGAAAATGTATTAAATTTTTCAGATCTTCGGTTTTCTCATCTAATAAATGGAGAGAATGTGAAAATTAAGCAATATAATATATATGATGCAGTTGACAGAATTCCATGACAATTGAAATGTTCTATAATAGTAGCTGTTTAAAAATAAGATATTGGAGTAGGGGATATTTAAGGTCTCATGGAGTTCAAAGATTCCAATTCTTTGAATTGACTCATTTATCACGTGAAATTTTAACATGTTACTCTTTTATCAGTGTTTACTAGAATTTATCTCTGAATTACATAACTGATTGTATTCTTCGCATAACCACTAGGGAACCCAAGTAAAATAAATGGAAACTGACAGCAAAACTGACTGTAAAAGTTTGTAAATCCTTGTAAAAGAATGAGTTACAGATGAAAAACTTTGCCTTGGTTTCATATGAAACTTGGTTTGAGGCAAACACTTAAACCAAAATACTACAGTGTAAAGGAAAAGTCCATAAGATCTCTCTAGCTCTTTCTCCCCTCATTCTGTTGTGCAAAACACAATAATAATTCTAATTAAGAATGAATTGGAAAACTACTTTGGATCACAAAAGAATTTGGAAAAAAAACATGGCTTTTCAAATGAGCGTCACTGAAGTTTATAGGAAGAAAAACAGAATAATTTCTCTAGGAGAGATGCTGTTTTTTGGAGAGGAAGTGTGGGGAGAGCTGGTTCAGTATAAGTGGGATCTGCAAGGAGTAATTCTGATAGCTCCTTGGCTGCAGCCAAAAGGGTAGAAGAAGAATTGGGATGGGATAAAGTCAGGAAACACCATTTAATGAAGACCTAGTAAGTAATTAAAACTATGACAGAAGCTTCACTGTTTGGTCGCTTAACCCTTAATATCCTGAAAGGTAGTCCACTTCTTTCTAATTTAGCAGGTGGGAACCAAGATTATAAGAATAACAAGGACTGAGTAACTGCCCAGGATTCAACTGCTGATATATAAGTGGGTATGTTGTGATTAGAAAATGCATTTGTCTGACAGTCAAACTTATGCTTTTCCCCTTGCCAGGCTCAGAAAACCTTTCTCTTAGGAAGCCGGCTGCATACCTACTGCAGCAAGGCTCGGCTGATTTATCTCCGCCATGGTAGCTGCCATCATCATGGCTGGGATACCAGGCATTTAGCTGACCATGCACAGGGACGAGTGTGCATCTGTTCCATTATTTTCTTGGGGGTGGGGTGTGCCAAGGTTGGGAGCCATAGAGTGAAAACAGCCTGATTCAGGGCAGAAGGATGCCTGCAAATGATACCTTGTTGCTCCTTTCTCAACTTCCCTGCAGAGAGGGAAGAGCTTACTGACGATAATAATGTAAAAATATCTTGTACACCAACAGTATTTTTACCATTTACATAGAACTTCCATATATATTATATTTTATTTATATGAATACATATATACATTATTAGTCTTCGAGATTATAATTCGCGGTTGTGAAGAGGATACTAAAACACAGGGACCTAAAGTGCTAGCAAGTGGCAGACACACTAACCCAGGTCTCCTAACTGCTTTGCATTATAATCCGAACACTCCCTAGAACGTTTGTCTCTTTTAATATAATTTGCCAGTTTCGCAGGGGAATGACAAAGCCTACTTCCTATTTGAAATTAAGATCCTTTACTCCCTCAGAAGAAAGCTTCTAAATACAAAACATAATGGCATAGTAATGAGCTTTCCTGACTAAATCAACCATCTCTGCATACCTCAAATATTACCATCCTTTTGCTTCCTGTGGAGTCCAAAGTAAAGTTCAATGGGAACAGTAGGAGGTTGGGAGGGCATAGAAATTGGAAGTTCAAAGAGGTTGAATAACATATAATAATGAGCCCTTATGAATAGTGAAATCTAGGTTTAGAAAAACTACCTTTTTGGAAGAGACCCCAGGGTGGAGAGAAGTGACCCCGTTTCTTAGAGACAGATCTGGAACTATGAACAATCTCTCCTTTCTTAGTTCCTTGTCTTTCAAAATGCATGATCCTGCTAAAACAGTCCTCAGCCAATTGAATATCCATTGAACAAAAAACGTAGATGGCATTCTGAGTACGTAGGAGATTCTGAGAATTTTTTTAGATGCAGATTCTCTGTTTCTTGCTAATTACATTTGATCACCAATATCTTGAGCGCAGTGCAAGGTATTCATTGGAGATGGAATTAACATGTACCAGCAGTTTGGTGTAAGAAATAATTTCTATCCACTTTGTATTGGCTGATAGATGAGAAACAGTGCTGTGCAAATATAATAGAAAAATCCTTTTGGAGGCTTCTAAAGAATCATGTAGCAAAACATGAGATTTGGGTACAACAATTTATTCTTCTTTATTTCTTTATTGAAGGATATCAAGAGCTAAGAAAGTGGAAGACCAACCCAGTTCATCATAGATATTCGAAATTATAGAAGTGGAGAAAAGAAAACATTTATGGCAATGATTCTGAACTAATACTGAAAATGAAACATTACTGGATCTCAAATTACTTCTTTTAAATCAACTTGGGGAATGACATAACCATATTTAATTCCTCTGAGAAGAATTGTACAGATCCAACCATCTGCTAAATTAAGCAGCAGAGATTATAATGAACATTTACAACAGACTTGATACAAAGGGGATAATAACTTTATGCATAAAACAATGTCCTGGGAGGCATTGCATACTCGAAGATGAAGCTCAAAATTGGAAGAACAGACTCTTCAGTGTACTCAAACTGGAGGGGTGGTGAAGGTCAAAGTGCAATAATCACATGCTTTTAAATTCTTTCTTTTTTTGAAAAACAGCCACCAAATTCTGTCAGTTGTCCAGATTCTTTCTTTTACCATGTCTCATAAGACCTCTAGTTTTCTTTTTCTTTTACCTTTTCCTGGTGATAATGTAGATTTTGTTTCTGATTTCTTTATTTTCCTTCTCTCTGTACAGATGAAAGATTCTTCAGCATATCCTCTGACAGATGTAAGAAGACCTAACAAATCAGTCAATTTCCTTCGTACCAGTAATCTGGAGAGATAAATCATTAATTAGTCTAGTGGTTTTATTTTTTGATCTTTGAATGGGTGTTCAATATTTCTGCAGTTTTCTGGGAGTGTTTATATATGTGTGAAGGCCCACACATTTTTCCCCAGCAGAGGTAAAATAATATTAATAATAATAATAATGTGTTTGGCCCTTGGCTATTCTGGAATATTGTCTATGTCCATTCTTCAATCAGGGAACATATTCTCATAGCATAGAGTTCCATTAGCAAATACTAGCAGGGACCTCTCATCAAAAAAGAAAAGAAATGTGTGTTGATGCGTAGGCGCAGACTCACAGAAAATAAAATGCCTTACAAGTTGTTTCCCCTCCAAATGCCAACAAAGCCTAGTGGCACTAAGGCATCTGAGAGAGAAATAATTTATGTTTTAGATTTTCAAAGCCATAATTCTAATCATGTTGCTGCCCCAGTGAGACAGCATATGAAAGCCCGATAACAGGGTGACCTCCCTCTCTTTCCTTATGCGCACGGCCACCACTAGTATTTATAAGAGTCTCCACGATAGCCTCATTCATGAAATACTTTAACTGCACTTGACAATCTATGGAACAAAGAAGTCTAGAAATTGATTAAAAGCACTAATTATTGTATTTAGAGATGTGATTGGCAGGGCCAATCCCAGTGAAAACTCAAATAATGCCTCCTAAGCTAGCAACATGCTCATGTGTTAATTTAGTAGAATGAAAATGTTTAGGATTACACAATGCAAATAATATTCAGTTTAGGCATCCTAGTGAATTTAATAAACACAGAGCTCCAAAATGGCATTCCTTCCTTTTATATCACTAACTGTACCTTGTGGAGTCCAAGTGAAGGTTAAATAAGGCTTTTCTTTTCCTGGCATTAGCATATATCTTTATGCCATTCTGAAGGGGTATTAGAATGTTTCATTTCAAATAATATGGAACTTTGTGAGACTCAAAGACCCAAAGACCATGAGGAAGTATCTGCCTATCACCCCTCCATTCATCCATCCAATCAACATTTACTTGTTCAACAAGTATTTCTTTAATTACTACCATGTTCCAGGTACACAGTGAACAAGAAAGATATGATTTCTTCCTTCAAGTGGCTTATACTCAACGTAGACTAGACAGAATACTGAAAACAATGATTGAGTAGGCACTTTTGACAGACACTGTGTTTGGTTCGGCAGCGTGGCAGAAACGTCACGTGGGTGCATCTCCCAGTGAGGCAGTATCCTAGGCCCACAGCCTCTTTGCCTTCCTAAAGGTCCCCACATTCTGGAAGCAACTCTGAGGCAGAAATCTCCAGACCTGAGGGACCATGAGGTCTGATCCAATCTATGTCTTTGTGGTGACCCATGATGACAGATGTCAAAACTGAGATAATGGGGCAGCAGTGACAAAAAGAGGGAGGAGCTTGGTGAAGACTTTGGCTGGATGCCAATGACAGGTATGGTATCCTCACATGAAGACTGTTAAATTGAATACAATGCTCTTCATTTAAATGGCAGGTGATGTGGATTGTTACTTTGACTTTCAGCGAGGCTGTATAAAGAAAAGGTAAATGCACATCAGCTGGAGAGGAGGAACTAGGTCTAATACTGACCCTAGACCTCCCTTGCTTCCCTAGAAGCTACGCCTATCAGATTTTTGCCTCTTTCCTGGAGGCTTTGCTAGGAACTGCTCATAGAGCCCACAAACTTCTATTCCCTCCTGGGTCTGGGGATTCTCCCTCATTCCTGCCCTATAGTTGGAAAGATAGCCGTGGAAGACAGCAATGAATTTGCACGTAAACAGGTATTTACAATCTACTTCAATGTTTATATACTAAAATTTTTTCTTCCTGCCTCAGCTTTCCCAATAGTTCATCCATGCTGAATTAGCTCTTCAATTTTGAGGCAATATTTGCACTGTCTTGAAGAAGAACCAGGTTCATAGCTGAGCAGGTCTTCTGGAAATGAATGCATTCAATGAATTATTTATCAAAACTCTTGGGGATATAACTGCTGCCTTGACAATAACTTTAGCTCTTGAGTGAATTACAGGGTCTAGAATATTGGCCCCGAGGAATGTCTGAGGAGGACAGGCAGAATAATGTGTTTTATAACAGTGTTAGGTAAGAGTAAGAGAAGTGAGAGTGTTAGTAGGATTAAAAAGCTGCCTCTTCAAACTGCTTATGTTTTCATTATGCATGCCGGCTTTAATATAAAAAATGATGCCCTGGCCACGAAATAATGAATAGAAAAATTAAAATGGCTAGCTAAAATGTGGGAATTCAGTGATTTAGGATCAGAAAGACAAAATCACCCATTTCACTAAAATTAATTTTTAGGGAGATAAATATTTCTAGATGTGTTTATTCAGCTCTGTGCATATACATAGTACAAATTATTTAATAGTATTTTCTTAAGATGTAGATTATTTGCAGCAACTGCTAAGGTACAAACAAGATTGAAAATAGATGTTTTTATTAAAATCTATAGACCGTTTGCAAAGCTTGATCTCTTTTTGCCTTAGATCCACCTTTACGTTCTTGCATTTTGGATGAAATTAACAGCAAATAACCTCTGATTCCCAGCTCTGCCACTCACATGGAATCGTGAAAATATTTTGTTTATCTAATCTTTATTTTGTGATCTAGTGACAAAATATTCAAATGTTTGCATGATAAGGCAACAATAAGAATTACAGTTCTTTATTTCTGACTTTGCCTGTACATACTCTGTGATAAACTGACACCTCTCACAAGGGCCTATAAATGTAGAGCTCCCCACTGAGACTTGACCTTCCACCATTCTCGTCTCCTCTCTGATTGCCACAGTGATGTCTCCTGCCCCTCAAAAGTGTACTGTTTGATTTCAGATATATATAATTGGTCCTGACTGTGGCTCAGACCATGGTGTGTCTGGTCCTTGTTTCATACTGCACCAACTGAAACACCACCAGATGCAGAGAGTTGAATTAGCATCAACTCAAACCACATGCACTTAAATGGCCACAAATCCTCACTGCTTTATAGTAACGTGACTCTCATTTTATTATTATTTTTTTAATTTTATGTGTCTTGCTGTAGTTTTTCATAGGTTTGTTTGGACTAGGAGCTGGGCTGGAAGATATAGCATACCTGACCTAACACTACTCACAAATACTTCTCTAATACTTTCATTCTCCAGTGACTATTTTTCAAACACCTATGTGCTAAGCATTATTCTGGGAATAGAGTTTTAGACAGTTTCTGCCCTATGGAACTGAGAGTCTAAGGGGTGTGATAGATACAAATAAGTAAATCAGTCAATACATTATTAAATATATTCATTAAAGAAATAATTACAGACGTAAGCGTTGCTACAAAATGGGGAGAAAAAGGGCTATGAGAAGTTATAAAAAGGGAAAATTAAACAACCTCAGAGGGTTAGTACAGGATTGCTGAGGAAGTAACACCTAGACTGAAATCTGAGGGATGTGAAGGAATTAAATAAGCAAACAATTATATGAAAAACTAGGGGAAAAGCAACAGTTTTTAAAGAAATAAAATGTTTCATTTCAGCTAAAATCCCAAACCCATATCCCTTCTCCCTCCTCCTCTCTTTTCTTTATAGGTAATTACAGTTGGAGTATATTATTTCTATGCAATGATACAATATCTATTGAAGCCCAAAATGTGCAATTCCTATGATCTTGCAATTTGTTTTCTAGGTATCTATTTTAAAGAAACTCTCACACATGTGCACAAGAGACATTTTCAAGAAACTTAATCGCAGCATTGTTCATTGCAATGAAAAAGTAGGGCAAATGTAATAGCCCTCAGTGGAGGGATGAATAAAGAATCTCTGGTTTGGTCATACGATAGAACACTATTCAGCAGTTGAAAAAATTGTCTTGGAGCTTATGCACTGATGAGGATAACATTAAAAAAATAAGATGCTTAGTTAAAAAGGTTAGTTCCTAAATAATATGTAGTATATATTTCGTATGTGTCAATTTTAAAAATATAAATAAAACATCACATATTGTTTATGGAAGCAAATATATGTAGTAAAAATAGAAAAACATTGAAGACTTCTAGCAGGAAGTTATGTAGTAGAAATTGCATTTTAAAAGCTCAGTCTGGATACAGTATTGAGAATACATTTATGAGGACAGCCAGTGAGGAAGGTATTACTGTAGAAGAGTTGAATAATGACTGTAAATTCAATAAGGGAGAAAAGTGTACAGATTCTAGAACTATTTAAAAGGAAGAATTTTTAGGATAATGGTATTTGGCTATGAGGGCATGAGGGATAGGAAGGAGGTGGGGGACAGAAATGGAATGGGTGGAAGTGATAAACCCAGTTTTTGAAAAATTAATCTGGGTAACTTTCTCCAACTGGAAAAGTAAGGGATATATGGGAAAAGGGTCCGAGAGTCAATGGAGAATCATCAGCATGCGCTGTGGAAGGTAACTAAATTAGTAAAAGTAGATGAAATTGATTAGATAGAGGACTGAGTCCTGAGGGATCTTGAGTATTAATAGTTTGGGAAGGAAAGTACAAAAATAGGTAGGAGCTGGGAGACTAGAGACCTACAGTGAAAATAATTAATTTATGTGTTTTTTTTTTTCATATGTTGTTTCTTTACTGCGAGGCAAATTTGAACATGTTTAAATGCTGCTGGGAAGGTTCAGTGAAAAGGTAGAGGCTAAAGATAGAGGAAAAATATAAGATAACTGGTGGGTGAGTTTCCCCAAAGAAGGTGAAATCCAAAGCATTCAACAATGATTTTTTGTTTAATTAATTAATACATGAATAGAAAGATGCCATTTCTCCTGAAACAGCAGGAAAATGTAAAAGGTTGGCTATGGATGCCAATAGGTTCACTGATTTTTGGTAGTGGGAGGTTGAGGGTTTTTATGTCTGATTGCTTCTATTATCTCCCTGAGGTAGGAAGTGAAGCCATCTATGAAGGGAAAGAAAAGGGAAGGACTTAGAGGTTTTAGGAGAGCAGAGTTTCTGATAGTTGTGGAGGATTGGAATGAATTCTAGATAGAGCAACAACGTGGGATTCTGTCACCGTTTAGTTCCAACTTGAGGTTGGAGATTTTGAATTTATGGTGGTGCTAATCTCCTTGGACCATACTTGTGTATCTATACTCTTTTAGTTAAGTCTTTTGCAGGAGTCTCTTCATTTCCTCCTACAAACTACCCTCCATATGTACCACACATGTCTGAATTCATAGTCAATATACAGTATAGGTCTGCTTCAGGGAGCCCTGTTGTTTTCTTAATCTATGTCCAGCATCATTGAAAGACCCCTATATAATGGCAATATTCTAAGGCTTAGCTATCATTGTGTCCTAAGCATTCATAGGCTTCCAAATTTGTTGTGTTTTCTGAAAAATGAAGAAACAACTGGGTGTTTTCAAGCTCTCTGTAAGTGAAAGAGTGAAACTAAAGGGTTATATCTTTCATGAACAATTCATATAGTTTGTTACATAGGTTTCATGAATACTATGCTGGAAATACAGGACCTATTGTTGTGCCTTATCTTAAGTGTGGCAGAGTTTATGTTGTGCAAATTTTTATTGTTGTTGTCATATGAGCATAGCCTTCATTTTGGGAAATTTGTATTAAGGAGTCTGAGAACACTGATGGGCATTCTATTATGACTACTGTGGTCTGATTGACTAAGCAGCATATTGACACACATTTGCTTTTCCATAAATTCAAAAGAACCAATGTTTTCTTTTTAAAAGTGACTTCATCTTTCATCATAAATGCCTTTACTCTTAAGGCCTGGTGAGAGAATTCCTTGGAAACCAAAGAACATTCAGTCATGTAGTGTGTATGTGGGTTTTTTCCTCTTTAATTTATGAAGTCCTTTGAGTGAGTAAATTAAAAAGTGGTATGTTAGTATTCCACATTTTGTTATTTTTGAGGAGAATTTATTTCATAAGCAAGTTTATAATTTAAACAGTGTTTGTAATCTTCTGTGAAACTTTTAGTTACATCTATGCCATGCAAACAAATCAAACCTTTTATACTGGATTTTGATCAGATGAATACATTGTAGTAGAATGGTCCCTAGTCATGGAATAAGAAAACTTGAGTTCTAGTCCAAACCCTGACACTAACAACTGTAACACTGAGTAACTCTTTGTCTGGGACCCAGTTTCCTGACCTGTGAAAAGAGGAGTTTTATTAGGTGATTCTTGAAACATGTTCCAGATCTTAATCTCAATTTTAGTAGTTGACACAGCTGTTTGGTAGCATGAAAAAAAAAAGGCTAAACACTGTAAGATTATTAATTCTTTTATGGCACAATTGAAAATGTTCCTGCTCAAGCCTGAAGTTTAAGTTCATGGTATTCATTTTTTCATGTATACTTTCATTCAGTAATGAGTATCTGAAATTTGGAAAACAATGATGAATAAGAAAATATATCAGTCCTCAAATGGTTCACATAGTAGCAAGAAAGACAGACACGTCAGCTGATTATTAGGATAAACATGATAAATGATCCCGCAATGATATATACAGCCGGTACTTCTCCTCTTGGTATTTCCAACCTCCTCTGTGGAATCTTCACTAAACTGTCTCACATCACTTCAAACTTCAAATACCTCGGGTTCGGCGGCTGACTCCAGAACCTGCTCTCAAAACTTACTCCTCTAATGACCTCGTCATTCACCTACTTGTTCAAGTCAGAAATCTAGGAGTCTGGCCTGATTCCTGCCTCTTCTTTATCACCTCTGCATCTAATCCATCAGCAAACTCTGACTAAATTATACTCAGAACTTTAATTCCCATAGCTACCACTCCAGTCCAAGCCATCATAATAGCTTGCCTAGATTCTTATAAGAGCTTCCTAACCATTCTCCCACTTCCGTTCTCATCCCATTCCAACCTATTCCCAAAAAGCAGCTAAGAGCAATCTATTAAAAACATAAATTCAATTATGTCACCTCCCTTCTTGTAGCCTTAATTGGCTTCCTATTGTATCTCAAATGAAATCCAAGTACTGCAATAATTTGCCTCTCCCTATGCCCCCTATCTCTACCTTTTGGCCATAAAGCTTGAGCCATGTCAGGTTGAGTTCTTCTGACCACAAGATCTTCACTTATGGTCTTCCATTGCACAGATATGTGCATCTTTCTGAACTTATCAAGGCTGGCTTCTTCTCACTCCTTAGTTTTCAATTCATGTATCCTCTTCTTGGTGATAACTTCTCTTACCACCCAAATACATTACACTTCCTCACCTGCTTTTTATTTCACTTCTGCCTTCACAGCACTTACCAAAACTTTTAATTTTATGACGTTTTTATTCCCATATATTGACTTGTCCACTAGAATGACATCTCCATTAGGGCAAGGAATTGTCAGTTTCATTCTCTTAGCATCTAGCATAGACTATTGCATAGCTCATTAAATATTACTTGAAAAAAATCAGCCCAACTATTATTACCTTTTCTCTTTTGCAACCTGAAAATGGAAACAAAAAGAAGAGGAAATGGAAACAAAAGACATTCCTTAACATTTTTTATAAATGATGGGTCTGCACCAGTTACCAATTATGCAAAGATTGGCATGATTAAAATAATACTTTGCAATTTGTAGTATTATCACATTCTTTTCTCTTTTAAACAATTCATCTATAAAAGAGAAATTCTTAATTGAACTAAGTCTAATTCTAGTCCAGTATTCGTATAGCAATTTGTAGAAGGATTTTAATTAGTAATGTACTTAATAACTGTATAACAAGTTTTTATATGATGATAGACAGTTCAACTTTTACCCCTGTACTCTTAAAAATAATGTCATTCCTGCTGATTAATTTCTCATTCATAAAAGCCTAAGTATTAATATGCTGGTAAATTGCTATCAATTTTGGTGTGAAATAATTTACTTACTTTTTGATCTTTTCTATTACACGGTGATCTTAAATATTTTTTTACATAAGATTTAACTTTACACCATGATTATAAATCCTATGGTTATAAATAATTGATAAAGAGAAAGAAGGAGATATAAAAATAAAGAAATGTTTTATATTTACAAAGTCACTTGGAATTATTAAACTTGTGGATGATACAGATAAAACAATTTAATAAATATGGCTGTGGATAGTTCAAATCTTGTAATAATGAAGTATAGCATATTTCCCATAGTAGATGTGTGGTAGGCTACTTAGATCCTATTAATTCAAAACTATCTCTTTTTGTGTTATTCTCACTTCCCAGAATACTCATAGTTCTCCTATAAAGACCCACCACATCTCTAGGATTCTTAGTATATAACAGAGTCTATCACATAATAGGTGCCTAATAAAATTTTGTTGACCTGAAGTGAAATATTTCTTCAAATTATTGTAATTCCTACATTGCTTATAGCCTATGGCATATGAATTATCAAAACATATCTGAATTTTACTGTATATTATAAAATAGTATAGTAACTAATATTAGTTATTGATAATTAAATTTTATTTAGTTTTGGAGAGGTAACATTCATATGATGTTAAAAGTACAAAAGTGTATACAGTGAAAAAGTGTATACAGTGAAAAACAAGTTTCTGTCTTACCCCATCCCTGGCCCCTCTGTTCATCTCTGCAGGGATTTCTACTATCATCAGTTTTTTGCATATCTTTAGAGGTATTCTAAAGAGTTCAGGCAAGCATGTATATTCTTTCTATTTATAGAAATTGAAGATTTTGATTTTATTATTTTCAATGTATTTTATAAATTCATCTGTAATAACAGAGTTTTCTCATTCTTTTCATGACTGCATTGTGTTCCATTAAACAAAGATGTCATATTAACTAATCCTGTGTTAGTAGATATTTCAGTTGTTTTCAGTATTTTATTATGAAACTACTATAGTCTGTGTATAATTTCACATGTGTATGCATATTTATAGACCTGTAAAATATGTAAACATCGCATTTCCAAGTCAAAAGTTATGTGCATTTTAAATTGGATAGATAATACTACAGATTTAATGCTACCAATTTATACTGACTATAATTGTATGAATATTCTTTTTCCTTACCAAGAAATTACAGATTAAAATTTTTATGTTTGCCATTTGAATACTATAACCTAGAACTTCTGTGATCTAAAACTTCTAGCCTATTAAGACATGAATCAAAAACAAGAGGAATTACTTTTTATACTTCTTTTGAATTTTTGATAAATCTGTCATACTGCTTAAAACACAGTTTGCTTAATAATCTGAATTATTTTCTAGAGGTGGAAACGATGTTGTGCATATATATGTATATATATCTGTATATTTTAATCCAGTTCCTTTTGTGCCCAATGGCACATGTTTGTTGCTGGATGAGCCAGGTAAGTCTGTGGCCATGGAGCAAAGAAAATCTAATCTGCTGAAAAACTTAATGCATTTTTCCTGACCTCTTAAGAACGACATTCTCACCAACCAAAAGAATACATCATACGTTGATCACTATTACCAATTTAACATCAAAATTCATACCCCAAATGGTTCAAGTCTCTTAAAAAGTACACTGCATTTCATATTTTATTTTTTCTCTCTTTTTTTACTTTACTATTACTATAAAATGTGTTACGTAGAAAAGTTCAGTGATAGATTTGTGTCTTAAAGCCATTTAAAAGTTCAACTTTGGAAGGGTTTCTATCTGTGTACATATGTTCTACATTGGATTAATGTATATACCGTACAAAAATTTTAGAAAATATTTTGATTTCTTGTATAGAAGGCGTATTTAATATCTCCATCAGAGCTCTTGGGGGATGAGGTACATTGTGAATGAACAGTAATATTTTGAAAGAAATCTTTTTTTCCTGAGTAGTAGGTCTCAACAGTGGCTTAAAATACTCAGTAAACCATGCTATGCACAGATGTACTGTCATGCAGGCTTTGAAATTCCACTTACAAAGCACAGGCAGAGTCGAATTAGCATAATACGCAACAGCCCTAGGATTTGCAGAATAGTAAATGAGCCTTGCCTTCAACTTAAGGTCACCAGCTGCATTAGCCCCTAACAAAAAAGTTGAGTCACCTTTCCTTTGAAACTTTGAAGCCAGACATTGACTTCTCTCTAGCTGTGGAAGTCCTAGATGGCATCTTCTTCCAACAGAAGGCTGTTTCATCTACATTGAAAACCTGTTGTTTAGTGTAGCTACTTTAATCAATGATTTTAGCTAGAGCTTCAAAATAATTTGCTGCAACTTCTATAACAGCACTTACTGCTTTGCTTTGGATTATTATGTTATGAAGACAGATTCTTTCCTTAAACCTCATGAACCAACCTCTGTTAGCTTCAGACTTTTCTTCTGTAGTTCCCTCACTTCTCTCAGCCTCATAGAATTGAGAATTAGTGCCTTCATCTGAATTAGGCTTTGGCTTGAGGGAACGTTGTATCTGGTTTGATCTTCTATCCAGACCATTAAAACTTTCTCCATATTGGCAATAAAGCTGTTTTTCTCTCTTATCATTTGTGTGTTCACTTTTAATTTCCTTTAAGAACTTTTTCTTTGCATTTACAACTTGGCTAACTGTTTGGCACAGGAGTCCTAGCTTTTGGTATATCTTGGCTTTCAACATGCCTTCCTCACAAAGCTTAATCATTTCTAGCTTTTGATTTAAAATGAGAGACATGTAACTCTTCCTTTTACTTGAACATTTGGAGGCCATTATAGGGTTATTAACTGGCCTAACTTCAATATTGTTGTGTCTCCCAGAATAGAGTGACCCAGTAAAAGGGAGAGATGGGGATGGCCAGTTAGTGGAGCAGCCAAAATATGCACGCACACACACATGCGTTTACCGATTAAATTCGTCATCTTATATGGGCATGGTTTATGTTGCCCCCAAACAATTACAAAGGTAACATCAAGGATTATTGATCACGGATGACCATAATAGATGTAATAATGATGCAAAAGTTTAAAACATTGTGAGAATTACTAAAACGTGACACAGAAACACAAAGTGAGTACATGTTATTGAAAAAATTGTGCCAATATTCTTGTTTTATGCAGGATTGCCACAAACTTTCAACTTGTAAAAATCTCAATATCTGCAAAGTATAATGAAGCAAAGTGTAATAAAACAAGGTTTACTTATGTATCATGCACACCAAAAACTACATGTAAGTTGTATATATGAAATACAAATGTATATTCCATATCGGCTTAAGAAACGGAATAAGAGCAATACCCTTGAACTCTCTGAGAGCCCTCCACTGTGGCTTATTCCTTTCATATTCAGGATATAATCACTATCCTCGTGCTTTTCTTTGCTTTTCTTCATAGATTGCTTACAAATGTGTATATCTCTAGAACATATCTTTATTTTGATTGTTTTGGAACTTTGTAAATGTAATAATTCTGTATATGCTCTTCTGTGAGCAGTTTTTTATCTGACATTAAGTTTTTGAGATTCATCCATGCTGTTTTATGGAGATAGTTTATTCATTTTTATTTCAGTCTAATACTCTATGATATGAAAATACCACCATTTACTTATCTATTTTCCTGCTGAAGGATGTTCAAAGTTGCCAATTTTTAATCATAAATAATGCTGCTATCAATGTTGATGTTTCCTGGGATACATTCCAGAGTATTCTAGGGTAGTGACTTTAGCAGTTTTGACTCCAACCCTCAGTAATTCATTTTACATGGTTGTACATTACATATACAAACATCCACAGGTATATATGTACATATAAGTAGAACAACATTTTTTCAAAATAATATTACATGTGTTCCAGCTCTATCCAGGAGTATACAAGAGGTGCTATATCACCATTGTTTCTTAAAGCTGAATAGTACCTCATTCTACTAAGTGAGGTATCCCAAGAATGGAAAGACAAGCACCACATGTACTCACCATCAAATTGGTATTAACTGATCAACACATAAGTGCACATATA
>CAUYSK010085026.1:0-12079 GCA_963575035.1 Avahi laniger
TGGTATACATATACCACATTTTATTAATCCACTCATGTATTGATAGACACTTGGGTTGTTTCCACATCTTTGCAATTGTGAATTGTGCTGCTATAAACATTCGGGTGCAGGTGTCTTTCTTATACAGTATCATTTGCTCTTAGAATTCACCTTTTTGGTAAAAAATAAAAAGATGAAAGAAAATTTTCTAATAATAAAAAATTAATAATTAAAGTTTTATCATATAATTTGAGAATATCCTCTAAAGTTTTTGATTAACTTATTTGTGATCTGAAGTATCTTCTTTTTATTTTTTTAATTTCAGAATATCACAGGGGTATAAATGTTTCGGTTACATAAATTGCTTTTGTACTGTTTGAATCAAAGTTATAAGTGTGCCCACCCCCAAGATAGTGTTTATTGTACTCATTAGGTATGATTTGATCCACCTCCTTCTCCCCTATGCACCTGGTTGATTTCTGATGAATGTTATTTCCATATGTGCACATAAGTGGTGATTGATTAGTTCCAATTTAATGAGTACATGTGGTGTTTGTTTTTCCATTCTTGTGATACTTCACTTAGAAGAATGGTCTTCACTTCCCACTTCCATCCAGTTTAATACAAGAGGTATTAGTTCACCCTTTTTTATGGAGGAGTAGTATTCCATGGTATACATATACCATATTTTATTAATCCACTCATGTATTGATGGGCACTTGGATTGTTTCCACATCTTTTCCAATTGTGAATTGTGCTGATATAAACACAAAGTGCAGGTGTCTTTTTTATAGAATGTCTTTTTTTTCTTTGGGTAAATATTCAGCAGTGGGATTGCTAGATCAAATGATAGTTTTACTTTTAGTTCCTTGAGGAATCTCCATACTACTTTCCATAGAGGTTCTACTAGTTTGCAGTCCCACCAGCAGTGTATAAGTGTTCCTATCTCTCCGCATCCATGACAACATTTATTGTTTTGGGACTTTTTGATAGAAGCCATTCTAACTGAAGTGAAGTGATATCTCATTGTGGTTTTGATTTGCATTTACCTGATGAGTAGAGATATTAAACATTTTTTCATATGTTTTTTGGCCATTAGTCTATCTTCTTTGGAAAAATTTCTGTTCATGTCTTTTGTCCACTTTTAAAGGTGTTGATTTTTTCTTGTTGATTTACTTGAGTTCTTTATAGATTCTAAATATCAGCCCTTTACGGGATGTATAGCATGCAAATAATTCTCTTCCATTTTGTAGATGGTTTATTCATTCTGGTGATTGTTTCCTTTCCGGAGGCTTTTTAATTTGTTCAGATCCCATTTATTTGTTTTTGTTGTTTTGTTTTATTTACTTTTGTTTTGTTGTGATTGCTTTGGGGTCTTCTTTATAAATTCTTTGCCTAAGCTGATTTTTATAAGAGTTTTTCCAACACTTTCTTGTAGGATTCTTATGGTGTCATGCCTTAGGTGTAAGTCTATTATCCATCATGAATACCTTCTTAATTTAAAAAAACATACTGTCTGTTATTTTTTTAGATAGGTTAATCAAATGTAATAGGATATATCAAATAATTCATTTTATTAAATCATGCCTTCAGTGTGCTTTTAACCAAAATATTCCATCCACCAGTGTAATACATGTTTTGCCTTTTGCAGCAGAATTAAACAATTAAGCACATTGATTGACCTAAATTGATTTGGAACTGTCAGTACCACCCCTGCCTTCCATATTTGGAGGATATTGTCTGATATCTCCAGGCCTCAGTGTCCTCCTTTCAAAATGAAGATAATAGTAGGACTTTTTTTGTTAGAATGTTGTAAGAAATAATGAGTAAAACAAGAGTAAAAACTTGAAAAACATTAGCTAATATTATTTGGCATGGGAGGAGTAAATTTTGTATAATGGTTGATATTCAGACATTAAATGATATATCTATAGAATGTAGATTGTATTTTGATTAGTTATCAAATCAAATGTAATTTTTTATGTTTAATCATTTTTAATATCACTAATGTTTATACTCTAAATAGCTTTAGTTGTGCTAAAATATCCTCTTATTTTATGCCTCTTACTGTGAATTTATTGAAGACAGAGATTGGACATGGTCCACAGTTACATTTCAATGCCTACACACAACATAACATGTATTAAATGTTCAATCAATATTTTTAAAAATGATTATATGGGTATACATTTTTCAATTTTTAATGTATAAAAAGAGAGGATTTACCCAGTGGTTTGTGCTAAAATATATTAAACCAATTGATTTCATACAAAATGATTAATTAGAAATCATTTTCTATAACTGACATTTCTTATTGCATAGGCTGTATGTAATAGGCTATGTGTTTCAGGAACTATTCATAAGAACATTGAGTTAATTAGTAAAGCATTTCCATAAAAGCCTGATTCTCCTTTCCTTTCTCTCTAGTAATCTAGCAGGGGAAAATGTGTTACACATATCAAGTCCATTATTGGCATACTCCAAAAAGTTGTCTCAGTTATATTGAGATCATAACAATGGAAAGGGTGGAAACTGAATAACTACAGATAAGCGTATTAAAGTAATTATCATTAATAATTACTTTTAAATTATTAATTACTAATAGAAATCACAGATAAAACATAAAATCAGTTCATGTCCCCATAGTAAAAATCCTCTTTAAACAATTATATGGTTTTCAGAATCTAAAATACCTATTCAATTAGGGCCATTTCTCTGTGTTGTAAATAAATATGCTAAAAATTATACTTTCAGTCAATCAAACATTCTGATATCTGTTGTATTAGGCCAAGCTAAAGGCCGAATGAAATAATTCCATGACTTTCAAAAGGATATTTTTAACATAATCCTGATTAAATATATTAACATGATAATTTTAAAAACTAGTAGAGTATGTATTTCATATGATATTTATAAATTAAATATAATCATAAAGTGACTCATATTTTGTGTTAATTAAATTCACCAGTAATTAACAGATGAAATAGGAAAAAGCATCTTAAAATTTATTTCTCAATATTGTTGATAAGTATAATACATGGATACCTTCATTAACTCTTCATTATATTTTTATGATTATACTCAATGCTTAGTGAAAAACAAAACAAAATTCCTTCAGGAGAATATTTGCCACCTAAGGAAATCAATCTTTAGAAGCATAATCAATATCATAAGTTAAATTTTAATTAAAAACTCTACCTCGGCCGGGCGTGGTGGCTCACGTCTGTAATCCTAACACTCTGGGAGGCTGAGGTGGGAGGATCATTTGAGATCAGGAGTTCGATACCAGCCTGAGCAAGAGTGACACCCTGTCTCTACTAAAAAATAGAAAGAAATTAATTGGACAACTAAAAATATATAGAAAATTAGCCGAGCATGGTGGCACATGCCTGTATTTCCAGCTACCCGGGAGGCTGAGACAGTAGGATTGCTTGAGCCCAGGAGTCTGAGGTTGCTGTGAGCTAGGTTGACTCCATGGAACTCTAGCCTGAGCAACAGAGTGAGAGAGACTCTGTCTCAAAAAAAAAAAAAAAAAAAAAAAAAAACCACAATCAAAAGCTAAAAAACAATTGTTTGAAGTCATTTTAGTGTAAAAATAAAGTGGAGCATGTTTTCCTATTGGTTAAAAATAAAAAGAAGATAAACATTTCCCAAATATCCTAAATCTTGCATTGGACATATATTTGTTATTTTTGTGAAATTAAAATGTAATTTGGAAAAAAAAAAAAGACGACTTAGAGAAAAAATAAAAAAATAAAAAGAAGAGAAAAACACTACACACATAAAAGGAAATTTCTTAATAAATGTTGTTTATACATAAGACGGGTGCTTTGCTGTCCTGTCCCTTACCTTAGTAGTGTAAAACATACTTCAATAGCAATCCTTAGATCAGTGTATTTCTTTTCCAATTTATCCTCTACAAAACCAATGAACTCATTTTTTCTAAAACAAAAAATCCAAAGACTATCACTTCTCTCCTCATACTCTTTGTATAACTCAGCATTATGATTAGTATAAAGTCCTACAATTTCTTATACCAGAATGGGAAGAATGTCTTTAAGCTCCTCATACGCTAAGGTCTGTAGCCCCTTCACACCTGTGCTCTGTTCTGGCTGTCTCTTTCTCAGACATTCTGATCTGGATCCAAACTCAATTGCCTCACAATTAACCAGATGACCTGCATGAGAAGCCTAAGAAGCTTGTCTACCACACTGCAATATTGCCTCTATGGTCAAGCCGTGCACTGCATATATTTAATATTATCCCATATTTCAACTGTCTCTTTATGAGTCTGTCTTAATGGATTATAAATCCCTCAAGAGTAGGGCAAAGGCCTTATTCATATTTAAATCTGGCAACCTTAGCACAGTCCTGAACAGATATAATTTTTACTTACCCAATTTTCTATCTGTACAAAATTGGGAAAATTTTAAGGTCTTTTGAGCATCTTCTTTGATAAAATATGAAGTTAACTATATTTTCCCCACAAAATGATTTGGGGTAGATTGCATTTTGAAACTTTAAACTTTGTATGTAAAATAACCACTTTTTCCTTCTGGAAATGTGTAATAATTGTTGAATAAACATTAGCTATTATGATTTTATTTAACTTTCATTATGTAATAATAATTGTTATGTTATTATTGAAGAATAATGAATTATGATAAAATTATATAAATTAGATATAAAAAGATATATCTTTATCTAAAATGGAAAATACAAGTCCAGACCAAGAGTCAATTCTCCATTAATTTAAACGGAAAACAGAAGAAGCATTTTAGAGGTATTTCAGGGCAGCCTTTCCGAATGTAACACATGGTCTTACTCAGAGCTTTATGCTTGGTGTTTCTTTTGCTGGATGTGTTTCCCTCCGATGTCTGTCTGTCTTACTGCCTCACTTCGTTTAGGCTTCTACCCAGATATTTTCCCTTCAGGTGCTGCACCTAAAATGGCTCTCTTTCCTGTTTCTCACTATTGTCTTACCTTGTTTCATTATTATTTATGTCACTTAAAACTACCAGTTAATATATACGATTTTTTACTTATTTTACCTAGCTCAAACAAGAATGTAGTATGCATGAGGACAGAGACGAGAGTGTCAATTCACTGCTATATCTTTAGCAGCAGCTAGGAAGTGTCTAACATGTAGTAGGTACCCAATAACTGCTTGAACTAATTTGAAGGGGAGTAAAAAAAAGTATTCTGTTCCCAAATATATCCAAATATATTTTCCCCATTAACTTTTGGAGTGCTAGAAATTCTTTCCAAACTGGATTTCAAGGTATAACAGTGACACTTTTCTGTTTTGGATGTTTAAAAGATTGAACTCCATAGGGCAGAATGAAGTCAACTATCCTTAGGCAGTTAAAAAATCAGATAGAAAAAGAGAAATCCAATCATTATTCAAAGGTACTTAAGAAAACGCCAAATTAATCACAAAAAAAATCAGGATTCTGAAGTGAAAAGTCAGAAGTGAAAGGCCAGAAGGACACTGTATTGCAATTTTAAAGTCTTGAGCAAATAAGCAGTATCATGGTTAAGGTGGCTGTAATATTTATTCTGCAGAGAATTTTTGAAAGGAAAAGGGGGAAATTTAATAATTAAACCAGGACAATAGTCATAAACCAGAACTCTTCTGGGAAAACAGGAATAAGGTCACCTAGGCGGTTGATGATTTCTTCATATATGGGATTACCTAAATTATGCATGTCTTTGTTTTCTCATTCTATGAAATGGGGATTATAATAATTTATTTTAAAAAGTGGTTTTAAGGACTAAAAACCTCATTTCCACAAAGTGCTTAGTTCAGTACCCCAGAAGATTTGTGTTAATGAATATCAGCTATTGTTGCCACTGTTATTATTATTATTGTTATTACTATTAGGACACTTGAGACTAAATATTTGCCTTGTGGGAGTATGGCAAAAAAGTATGCCTAATAATTACATGAAAAGGCAAGCAAATAACACCAATAGATATTTGCTTTTGGCATACCTACAGTAATTTTTCTAACCCAATATTTTATAACAAACATCTGTTAAATGACAATGATGTACCAGTATAGTTTTTCAAGTTGACAGACATACAGAAACAAAAGTTGGTTCTCATGACAATTATAACAATACGAACAAACACAATACCATTTGATTAATGCAGCAATAGATATTAGAAGAAGATACTATAAAATATTAAGTAATGTATCCAAAAATTTCAGGGCAAGGCAAACAAAAGAAAAATGTTGCCTGAAGAAAGTAATAACTAAATTAATTATTAAAAGAAAAAAATTACAGGTGTATGCTATATATTTTAAAGATATTTTAATAGATGTAGGATACATTACTAAGCAATGAAAAACCCTTTGTAGTCCACACCTGAGACTTTCACTTCCTGGTTGATGTATTGCAGTGAGCTTCAGCAGATTAATGTTCTCATACCAATAAATATGAAAATACATAGAAAGTATCAAACAAAATTTTCTAAAAGTCATTCAAAATATATAGAAGTGACATGGGCTGGATAAACTAAAATTATATGAAAGAGATCATTTCCAAGGTAATCTTATAATCAGTAGCCGGTTGATACACTAAAGACATTTTCCAGCTGTGGATGTGGGCTGAGGACAAAGCCTGGTCAGGCAGAACCATCTGTTGGGAAAAAAAGAATCCAGCAAAGTTTTGAGTGGCTGTGTTTCATAGACAGGTGTTATGTTCCCTTCACAAATTCGTATGTTGAAGTACTAATCCGCAGTGTGACTGTGTCTGGAATTAGTGTTGAAGGAGGTAATTAAGGTTAGATTAGGTCATAGAGTAGGGGCCTAATCTGATAGGGCTGGAGTATTTCTAAGAGGAAGAAAAGACACCGGAGCTCTTGCTTTCTCTCCACACACATACAGGAGAAAGGCCATGTGAGGACGCAGAGGAAAGGTGCCATCTGCAAGCTCAAAGAGGTACCTACCCAGAAAACAGCACTGCTGATACCTTGATCTTCCATCCTCCAGATCTGTGGAGAAAATAAATTTCTGTTACTTAAACCACCCAATCTCTAGCAGTTTGTTATGGTATCGCAAGCAGACTAAAACATCGTGTGAATAACAGATTGAAAGCTTTAGAAGAACCTAACACAGTATTTGTTTTCTCCCTGAAATTCTACTGACTTCCTGGGCCATGGGGAAGGCTTGGTAATTAGGCCAAAGTTTCTAAAAGGCAGAGTGAAGTCCCATATAGTCCTATAGTTCTTAGAAAACAAAGCTGCTAGGACAGAGGAAAAGCCTCAAGCATAAGGTCATTACAGCAATGAAAGCATTTGCCATATTTTGAAATTCTGTGAGCTAGGAAACTGGAGAATCGGGTAGACGAGTCTGAAGGAGTCAATCTTACACAGACCTCCACAGCTGAACATGCCGTGATCCACGAAGGTCTGAATCAAAAAGCCTGCAGTTCACACCTGAGCATCAAGCTTAAACCAGATTTAGAGAACGTTTTATCGAAAGTGCCACCTGGGTACCAACCAGGGCAATCCTTGATTCCAGACAAAGAAATGGGGAACCTTCCCTAATGGAAGATAATGAGTTTGGAATACTTATAATGTTTATTCACAATATTTGGTGTATAATCAAATATTACAAGGCATAGGAGGAAACAAGAATATATGACTTGTAATCAAGAGAAGAAATAAAAACAGACCACAGTCAGTTAAGAAATTAGGCTTAGCATAAAGAAATTTAAAGTAATTTGATTATAAAACAAAGAAGATAGAGGCAGAGATTTAAAAAATAGATGAGAAGATAAAGAATTTTACCAGATAAAAGGAATTAAAAAAAAAATCAATGACCTCTCTAGAAATGTAAACCACATGTCTGAAATTCAGATCTTGAGCAACGTTTGTCACAGCAGTTTGAACACAGTTATTCAGGGATCAGTTACCAGTAAGATAACGTACAGGACATGTTCAAAGTGTAGCGCCGAAAGCAGCAAACCACGTGGGACAAAGTGACAAGCAAAACACATGTACGCAGTTTGTAAATACATGCGAAATATATGTTTGGGGGATATTTATTATATATGAACATGGCTAACACCTTTAGTATGTTTAAAGCAATGACAAAAATCGTACCAATCTGGAATTTTATAACCAATGAAAATATCCCGCAAAAATGAACATAAAATAGAAGTGTATTTAGGGATGTATAAACTGAAGATAGTAGGCTGCAATTTAAAAATCAAAGCAAATTATTCAGGCTGAAAAAATAATATCCTTAACAAAAATATGGAAATGTATAAGGGAATAAAGAATAGTGAAAAGCGTATGTGTGCATTTGTAAATACATGTTGTTGATGCAAAAATTTGTTTATTTTAGAGCATATGTTGAATTAAAATCATAGTAAGTAAAATATTAATGGCAGGAAAGAGACACAGGGTTCCTACTATTCAAAGCCTCTCAATATAAACAATAAACTATTTTTTATAACAATGTTATAAGTGACAGATATGCTTTCCAATATGCAAATTAACCATCAAAATTGTAAGATATTTTATAACTGGGATGTTAATAGAATAAAAATTTGAATAATTAAAATATTTTAATTGAAAAGTAAATAAAATATAGAAAATATATATAAAAATGGGCCAATGATAAAATGAATACTAAAATAATAGGTATGAACCCAAATATGCCAGTAACTAATTTAAATATCAATGCAGTATCTAATTCAAATAAAAGGCTAAAATTTTAAGAATTAATGAAAAAAAAACAAAACCCTCAAATACTTTAATTATTTAGGAACAGCCAAACCACACTGAGACATCACAAACTCTTTCTTTGCAAATCTGGCTTATGAACTAAAAATAAAGTAAGTTATCCAAATGGTAAAAGAGGTGGACAAAGAACAGTGCAGGCCAAGGGAATGGCATATACCAAAGTGTAAGAAAGTATAAGCTATTAACACGTATTGGTAAAATTAATGAATGTTCAAATATTTATCTTTTAAGAATTAGGTCATTTGAAAAGTTTCTGTTCATGTACTTTGCCTGCTTTTTAGTGGGGTTGTTTGATTTTTTCCTGCTGATTTTCCTGAGTTATGTACAGATTCTAGTTATCAGCCATTTATCCGATGTGTAGCATGTGAATATTTTCTCCCATTCTGTAGGTTGTCTATTTGCTCTCCTGATTGTTTCCTTGGCTGTGCAGAAGCTTTTTAACTTGATCTGGCCCCGTTTATTTATTTTTCTTGTTGCTGTGATTGCCTTTGAGGTCTTCTTCATAAATTTTTTGTCTAGACCACTGTCTGTAAGTGTTTTTCTAATATTTTCTTCTAGAATTCTTATACTTTCATGCCTTAGGTTTAAGTCGGTTATTTTGTGAGAGGTGAGAGGTGCAGATCCTGGTTCAATCTTGTACATGTGGCTATCCCATTTTCCCAGCACCATTTATTGAATAAGGATTCTTTTCCCCAGTGTATGTTTTTGCCTGTTTTGTCAAAATTAGATGGCTATATGAGGGTGACTAATGACCAACAAACATACGAAAAAAAGCTCAACATCTCTAATCATCAGGGAAATGCAAATCAAAACTGTAATGAGATATCACTTAACTCCAGTGAGAATGGCCTTTATCAAAAAGTAACAAAACAATAAATGTTGGTGCAGATGCATAGAGATAGGAACACTTATACACTGCTGGTGGGACTGCAAACTGGTACAACCTTTGTGGAAAGTAATATAGACATACCTCAAAGAGATAAAAGTGGAACTACCATTTGATCCAGAGATCCCATTACTGGGCATCTACCCAAAGGAACAAAAGTCACTCTATAAAAAAGATATCTGCACTAGAATGTTTATAGCAGCACAATTCACAATTGCGAAAACGTGGAAACAACCCAAGTGCCCATCAATATATGAGTGGATAAATAAAATGTGGTATTTGTATACCATGCAGTTCTACTCAGCCACAAAAACAATGGTGATCTAGCACTTCTTGTATTTTCCTGGATAGGGCTGGAGCCTATTCTATTAAGTGAAGTATCACAAGAATGGAAAAACAAGCACCACATGTACTCACCATTAACTCATTATTAACTGATCAACACTTATGTGCATATATAGTAGTAATATTCATCAGGTGTCGGGCAGGTGTGAGTGGGGAGCAGGGGACGGGTATATTCACACCTAATGGGTGCAGAGTGTACCATCTGGAGAATGGACATCCTTTAAGCTCTGACTTGGGTAGGGCAAAGACAATATATGTAACTTAAACATTTGTACCTCCATAATATGCTGAAATAAAAAAAAATTAGGTTATGCATGCGTCTTTCCTTGAAGCAGTTATTCCTAAATAATGTTATATGCTCAGAAAAGACAAATGATCTCCCCAACTGAAAAGCACCGTATATCATAACAACCCAAATCACTCAGCACTTAGCGTACAAGAATTTTATTTAGGATGAGAAGCTGCTGACACAATCTCTATATGAGTCTAACATGATGGTATTTATAATTTAAAAAGAGCAGTCAGAGAGCAGTAAGAATGAATGACTTAAAAAGGAAAACACTGGAAGCAAAACCATGTGTGAGGCTTTTTCTTAAATTTATGAATATGATGATGACAATTTGGTTATGGTTATGATCATAATGATTGATATCAGCAGTTCTGTTCCATAAATATTTAAAAAATAAAATAAATAGACTCAATGATTATAAATGTTAGTAAGAAGAATTAAAAATAAAAAAATTCTAGTTTTGCCTTGTAGAAACCCACATGACCATCACAGGATTTAACTTTCAGCAAAATATTGTTTATGTCTGATGATAGCATGGGACTTTATTCTTAGATTGCTCTTTGTTAAGTATTTCAGAATTGATATCAACTCACTCATTTAAAGTGAAACTCTAAATGTTCCTGAAGTATTATTTTAATAAAGAAATAAGTGAAGAACATGTACTGCATATGGCTACTCATTAATAAATATCATTAACAATTGAATATTCTTTCTGAATACTGGTAAGATTTGATGTTAACTCAATAAAACAGAGACTTTATAATCCATAATTTATACCTAATTTGTGTTTAATCTTCTTTCCAATCCTGTGATTTAATTATAAATGTTTGGTTTGGAGAAATAAATATGTTTTTTTGTCATTGTTATTCATTTAAAATCAACAAGACTCCTTGAAAGATATAGATTACCAATACAGGCTTATCCTTTTATAATTACTCTAAAGATCAGTGCAGCAAACAGAAGCCATTAGATCTTGACTAAGAACAATGACAAAAGATTTTCTAAACCTTATATTTGGAAATCTGCCTGTTGTAAATCAAAGTTTATTCAAGTTACATAAATGGGTTTTTCATTTCTCCTGAGAAATATAAGCTTATTCAAAAATTTATTAATTTATATTTATAAAGTTTAAAAAATTTTAACTATACTTGTCTCCAGTTATCCAAAGCCATTATGTATTTGAGAAAACTTGCCAAAATTAAAATCTTCATAATTTTAAATCCATCTATTATTCGATTCAAGTTTATTATTTTAATTCACATTATAATATCATGAGAATCAGAATATTTATATGGATCAATATTAATATTTTCTATGATTTCTTTCTTAACAATAAAGTATAAATTATGTGAAGTAGTCAAATAAAATACATGTATTATTTGATCTTTTCAAGTAAACTAGGGTTCAAAGTCATATTTCAGAAAAATAGTAATAAGTGTGCAATAACCAAACATTAACTAACTGCATAACACACAACTAAGAACACGTACTTAGGAGCACATACACATACACAGACACGTGCACACAGACATTCAAATATAACCTGTGAACACCAATGTATAGCTGCGAGGAACATGGCCAGTGCTCCCCACAAAAAACTGGTCCCTTTGGTAGAGTTGCAAGGGATAAGAAAATAATAGAGAAAAATGGAAAATGGAAAAAATAAAAGAATATGCTGAGACAAAGATATAGTTTTATAAGTTTATAAAGATTATAGGCAAAGTGGGAGCTCAGGGGGCTTTGACTCTCCGTGAGTCTCAAAAGCCCCGAATGAGGTCTTACATGGTAACTTACAGGAAATAGTGAATAATTGTCAGGGGTAA
>CAUYSK010085027.1:0-26412 GCA_963575035.1 Avahi laniger
AAAAAAAAAAAAAAAAAAAAAAAATTATGGAAAAGTATACATAAGTCTTTGCAGGATCCAAAAATGTTGTATTTTCAGAAAAATTATAACTATATGCTCCTATATTAAAAATGTAAAAACGCCAAAATATATTGACTTAAGGAAGTAACTTACATAGTTAGAAGTAGGATAACAGCCTAAATAAACTCAAGAAAAAAAAGAAGAAAGGAAATAAAGAACAGTAATTACTAAGATAGAAAACTAAGATACAGCAGTGATGACCAAAACACACTTCTCTTTCACCTTTTTCATCTTTTGTCAATTTATGCTGTTTATTTATAAGTTCTGATCGGTCTTCTGTGATTTTAACTTTCTTTAGCTTTCTTTAATATGCAGTTAATTCCTTACATTGAACTTGTATTTTAATTTTTATACATGTATGTTTTCATTTCTACAAGTTCTATTTGTTGAATGATTTCATTTATTTTTATAGTTTCCTATGATCTATAGATATTTCTAAACTTGACTCATAAATAAACTTTTTATTTTAGAATAGCTTTAGATTTACAGAAAAAGTGCAAACATAGCACAGAGTTCTCATATACTTCATACCAGTTTCCGCTATTATCAATATCTCACATACATTATATATGGTACATTTGTTTCAATTAATAAGCCAAAATTGATGCATTATTATTAAGTATGTTCCATCCTGTATTCAAATCCTTAGTTTTTACCTAATGTCCTTTTACTGTTTCAGGACCCCATGAAAAATTTCACATTACATTTAGTCATGATATCTCCTCAAGCGTTTCTTTGCTGTGACATTTTCTCACACTGTCTTTGTTTTCTGGGTCCTCAAAAATTTTGATGAGTACTGGTCAGATATTTTGTAGAAGGCCTCCCTATTGGGATCTGTCTGATGTTTACCTTATGATTAGACTGAAGTTATGTATGTTTGGAAGGAAGACCACAGAGCTAAATTACCATTTTCACCACGTTACATCAAATATATATACTATCAGTGTGATTTATTGCTGTTGATGTTAACTAATCATTTTGTTGAGGTAGTGTTTGTCAGGTTTCTCTGTTATAAAGTTACTATTTTTCTCCCTTTTTTACTCTATTTTTTGGAAAGAATTTACTATGCATGGCCTATGTTTAAGAAGTGGGAACTTATTTATGCTTCACTTGAGAGTGAAGTATCTGAATTATTTGGAATTGTCTGCATGGAATATTTATTCTTCCACATTTATTTATTTGCTTAATCATTTATTTATTGACTTTTGGATATTTATTTCATATTGAAGGTTATAATTCAATATTAATTAATTAATTAATTTTATTGCTCCAGTTGTTTCTGCTTTGACTATTGAATGTTGTTTTAATTCACTCCTGTGTCCCTGTGATGTATCCCCATCATTGTGGGATTTGTTTGTTTGTTTGTTTAATAATTCTTATCTATTGTCTTTTCAAATATTTCAAGCCTCCATTTGCTTTAATTTTCTTCCATTAGTGTTTCTACCTGGATTTATAATCAACTTTCACATTCTATCTTCAATATCTCTTACTCATTTTTTTCTATGTTTTTTTCTGCATGTCTCTGTGCTGTTTTCAGGGTAGTTTCTTCAAGTCTGAGTTCTAGTTAGAATGACTAATTCTCTCTTTCAGGTGGATCTATCTGTTGATTAACCTCCCTACAAAGATTTTGATTTATCAATTATGCATTTTCAATTTGAAAAGGGTTGTTTCCTTTTCAAAACTTCCTGTTCATTTTCAATACTCATTTTAGATGTAATTCTTACATATTTAAACTTTTCTTTCATAATTAAAAAAATCTCTATGTGGTCATTTCAATGTCAAAGTCGTCAGGGGTCTGTGCTGTGTTTTTTCTGACTCTTGTTCATGGTGGCTTGGGAATAATTGACGGTCACTTCAATCTCTAACATTGCTCTTGGCCCTAATCCAGGATCATTTCCTGTAGATGGGATTAGCATTTAATCTGTCAGGATACAAGGAATGCTCACAAACTGGGAGCAATTTTGCTCCAAAGGGTGTAGATTCAATGTGAGTGAATCTGGTCTAGCTAAATCCTCATGGGCACTGGCCCAAGGTTCAATCTTCAAATTTGAGCATTTAAGCACTTGTTTTAAGAAAGTTTCTCCTCTTTGGTTTATTTAGCAATCATTGCACTCACTTCTTATTTCAGCTCACAGCATTTTGTTTGATTATTCTTTTGGGGGGGAGGTTGGAATATCCTTGGAAATAGCCTTACTTCTTTGTGAACCAAAAATATTGAAAATATGTTTTATCCAGAGTATAGTTGTTCTGTAGCAGGAGGGCTTTTCAGCATATCTTGCTCAACATGCTGCCGAAAGCAAAATTCTGTTCACTATGCATTTTTAACTTACTTGATTTTAGTATTATTATTTGAATACTTCCAAACTAGTACTTCATCTACAATATTTAAGTTTAAATGCTCCCTAAAAGTAAGTTTAAAATATTTCAAATAGAAAAACTGTCAGCAAGGAAATGCAAACAAGAAGAACATCAAATGGGCAGCATTTTAGAGAGAGTCATAAGGTAATATAGGAAATTTAAAATTTTACATACGAGTGTAAAATGTTAGTATTTTGAAAACATATAGACATATCAACTTTCTTCTACTTAAAAATGTGTCTTCTTTTAACTAATCAAATGCCTCTTGCATTAAAAAATGTCTCACAATTATTCAAGTTTTTAATTTTTTTTCTTCTTATACCATAATTAGCATTATTTGAAACACATCTCTAGATGTTTATTTTTATAGTAAACAATTAGTAATAGGAGACTTCCTCAAATATATACAAATTTATACTAGATTTTTTTTTTTTATTTCAGCATAATATGAGGGTACAGATGTTTAGGTTACGTATGTTGCCCCTGCCCCCCCTATCCCCCTCAGTCCAGGTTTCAAGTATGTCCATCCCATTGCGTGGTGCACATTGCACTCTTTGTGTACACATATTAAAACTATATTTGGAAAATATCTGATATTCTATATAAATACATATTTATCTATTTGCAAAATATCTATTGTGGAATATGTAATAGAAACTTTTAAATGACTTTAAAATCAAATGACCCCTTTAACAATCATAACTTAATTTATTTAATGTATATTTAAATGATTTAAAATGAGTTTTAAAAATTCCTGTTATATAGCAAATCTCTTGTCTATAGTTAAGGACTTTATGTTATCTCTCTGGAAAAAAAGAAGACAAGTATCACTTAGTAAAAGGATAACTGATTCTTTACAGAATTTCATTAGAATTCATTCTGAACTATTTCAGATCCCAAAAGTATTACATAATTTTCACTAAATATACAAAGGGACAGAGTAATGCGGAAAAAATTCAAAAGACAATTTAATTCAATAGTATCGAGAACAAAAGATATCCTGGTTTCAGATTTAGATTGGTTTTAATGCCTTATATATGTAGATCATTGTGTAATATTTAAGTAATTTTGCAAGCATTAATTCACAGACCTAAATTTTTAAGCTGTTTTGAAAATGTGTTTATAAAGTGATTGAGGGGTTAGTGATCAGTGAGGGCCACTTTATTTGTTCCATGTTCTCTTGTTTCATAGCTCATTTGCTCTTATCATTTTTGCCTTCCATTTTTCCCTCTTTTCTTTTCTTTTCTTTAGTATTTATTTCTTGAGTTATCCATTGAATGCTGTGCATGTTAGTAGTTTCATTTGATAAGGAGAAGCCATGATCCCTAGATAATAAAATATTATGGACTAATTGGTAGAATATTGAAAAACATGACAGATTAAATAACAATAATGACCAGCCTACACTGTTATGGGAACAGTCAAAATGACAATAATTGCAATGGTGATACCCTCCATATTTAAACAGGTAGAAAACATATATGATCAGATATACCACATTTTGTATTTTAATTTGTTTAAAACATAATCCTATTACATGAAAAGGAGTTTAGGAAGAAATAGATCATGATGGTCTGAGTGCTCAGTCAAAAATATTTTTTTTTATTTTGGCACATTACATTTAGGTTACATATATTGCCTTTGACCCACCTGAGTCAGAGCTTCAAGTGTGTCTATCCCCTAGATGGTGTGCACTGCACCCATTAGGTGTGAATATATTCATTTCCCCCTCCTCCTCCCACCTGGCCGACACCTGATGAATGTTAGTACTATATGTGCACTTAAGTGTTGGTCACTTAAGTCAATTAATACCAATTTGATGGTGAGTACACATGGTCCTTGTTTTTCCATTCTTGTGATACTTTACTTAGTAGAATGGGCTCCAGCTCTATCCAGGATAATACAAGAGGTGCTAGATCATCTATGAATACTATAAAAACCTATATACACATAAACTTGAAAATGTAGAGGAAATGGACAGATTCTCAGAAACCCACAACCTCCCTAGGCTCAACCAGGAAGAAATACAATTCCTGAACAGACCACTATCAAGTACTGAAATTGAAGCAGCAATAAAAAATCTTCCTACAAACAAAAGTCCCAGACCAGATGTTTCACATCTGAATTTTACCAGACCTACAAAGAAGAACTGGTGTCTATCCTGCAAAAATTATTCCACAACTTTGAGAAGGAAGGAATCCTCCCCAACATGTTTTATGAAGCCAACATCACCCTGATACCAAAACCAGGAAAAGACACAACAAAAAAAGAAAGCCACAGACCAATATCCCTTATGAATATAGATATAAAAATTTTCAACAAAATTCTAGCAAATCAAATTCAGGTACTTATCAAAAAAATAATCAGTCATGACCAAGTGGGCTTCATCCCAGAGATGCAGGAATGGTTCAACATATGCAAATCTATGAAGGCAATTCACCACATAAATAGAAGCCAAAAACAAAGACCATATGATCCTCTCGATAGATGCCATCAGAAACTTTTTAAAAAGAGAATATGCTTATACTTGAGGTATACGTAGCATGTAAATAGGTAAAAAAGAATACGGGTGGGCCTTCCATCAGAGACAAATAGTGCGAGAAATAAAATCACAGAGAAGGAAATTAGAAGAAGACACGTTTAGATAATAAATATATTTATCTAGCTAGAAAGCAAGGCTGTATTTTATTTATTTATTTGTTTATTTATTTATTTATTTATTGATAAATCTTGTGAGAGACAAGGCTGAGAATATAGGTTGTAGTAGTAGTACTCTTTTGGAGAGGCTTAATTACTTAACTATAGAAGTTTTAAACTTTTCCGAATGCAATTAAATGATTCGAACAGATATTTAATGTGGTGATAGTTATGTCACAGAATGATTAATCTTTTTATATCCAATTCTCCAACCTACAGTCTATGATCATTTTTTCAAGAAACTCTTCTTGATTGATTTTGAAACCATATACATTTTCTTCTTAGCACATAAACATTAAATCTATGATGATTCCACCTAAAAAATGCTTTAGTAATATAATTGTCCCTCTAATTAGAGGAAAATTACTGATTTCAAAAAATGTTTGAAATTCATGTGATAGAAATCTTATCCAACCTGCTTTTGTGCCCTGGGAGCAGGATAAGAGACCCTGCAGGGAAGGAAAATGTGCAATCCCTTTTCTCCTCATTATAAATGTTATGGCAGACACTCCTTTAACAAACACCAGGTTAACAAGAGAAAAGCACAACACATTTATTTAATCATAGTTTTATGTGACAGGGGAGACTTCATAAATGAAGACCAAAGATAAAGGGGAAGCTATCTGATTTTATACTTAGGTTTGATGAAGCAGGGAACCATGTGAAAATGTGATTCAACAAAAAGAGTGTGATCTCATAGGAATACACCAGGGAGCAAAATCCATCAAGGCCTGTATATTCAGATTTTTATTCAGATTCTTATTAGTCTCTCTGTGTAGCCTTTTTTCCTTCTGGGTGTGGGACAGGACCCTCTCTGTAATGGGGGTCCTATGACCTATAATCAAACAAGGTAGGTCAGAGAATTTCTTAATGACTAGTTCTTACACAGAAAGGCACAGGAAAGTTAGAATAATATTTTTAGGTTTTGTGGCTCACTTTGGGAAAAAGGGGTTGTGGTTCCTATGACCCACCTTGGGAAAGAGGAATTTTAATTTTCTGTGTCTTGCCTTGGAGAGATTGAGAGGCCAGAGACAGAAAGGCAGGAGAAGGTCAGAGATAAACTTTGCTTCTGAGGCTGCTATTGGAGACCTTCACATTGGGGTTTCATTCTCCCACCTCCAACAACCCTAATGGCTAAAGTGAGTAATTATTTGTATGATAGGGCTGATAAAAGGGTAAATATGGTTATAAAATATCTCCTCTATAAATAGAACTAATTTTTAATGGGAATTATAGTGGTGAAAGATTAAAGTTTACCTTGGCATTTATTTCTCATTATTTAATGCTAAATGACCAAAGTACTATTGTTTTTATAAAGTATTTATACTTATTCAACCCTGTGTTGCATCAATATGTTCTAGACTTTACCAGCCTTTGTACATAAATCCAAATGTAAGAGTTTTTATTTTCCACTGTAAAGGAGGCAAAACTTTACCTCTGTTCTCTTAGGGTCTCTAGTTGTGCCTTAGAATTAATCTGACATAAACCAGATTAACAGTAGGAAAGCATACACATTTATTTAATATAAGTTTTATATGACACATGAGCCCTTACAGGGAAATGAAGACTCAAAGAACTGGAAAACTTAAATGTTTTTATGCTAGATTGAACAAAGAGAGGAAGTTGTGAAAAAGTAACTACAATATGTGGAAAATCTAAAGGAAGATGGGCATTATTTTAATAAGGTCTGTTTGTACACAATTCTCTCAGTCGCAGTTCCATCCATTATGATAAGAATGTTTTTTTCCTGCTAGTACAGGGAAGGCAGCTCTCATACTGGAATTTTATCTTCTGTTTTCAAGAAAAAGAAAGAGAATCAGAGTGTCCTTTCTGATATATTGTTTTTCAAATGCCTTTGACTCAAAATGGTCAATATTCCAAAGCAGCATATTTTGGGGTGGTGTGTTCTAAACTCCTTTATCACCCGCTTAACAAGCAGAATTTTTCTTCAACAAATATTTCTCTTAATTTTCAAGAATCCTTCCACGTGTTCACAAATTGTCACTTGATAATGAATGAAGACATCCTTATGCCCTTTGAACTTATATTTCAAAACCACTATGTTTTCATCCTTATTATACCTGCCCCATCAGCTCTGTCGAGGTAAATGTCTATTGATCTTAAGTGTTGTCACCCCTACCAATGATGAAGCTAATTGGTCTTTTGACATGGTTATTTGTAAGAAATATGGAGGTCCATTGCTGTCACAAATCTATTAGTAACCAAGGAATGACTTTTACCCAAAGTTGCTGAAATGTATGAAGATTGTTGATACTGAATGAAAGAAGAGGAAGACATGTAAAATTATCCATTAGATTCTCAATATTTAAAGGTTGGATAGAAGAAGCAAGAAGAGATTTTAAGTATGACAATAGCATTCGGTGTCATAGAAGCCAAGGAAAGAGAGTGTTTCAAAGTGGGATCAGTAAATAGTGCAAATACTGAAGACAAGTAAGTAACATATGAAGTGTAAAGCATCTGTCGAATTTAAACACATGTGGTTCAAGGATCACATTGGAAAGAACAGATTTGAGGTGTGCAGAAGGGAAAACAATATTGTATTGTGTTAAGGAGATGTTAGTGGGTAAGGATATGGAGTAGTAGTCAACAGCAGCTAAGGTGCAAGCATTAAAAAAAGGTTGGGGTTTGGCAAACTAAGATCTTATAGAAGGACAGAAATTAATAGATTTAGAATCAAAACCAGAATAGGAAGGAAAGAAAGACAGGATAGAATTGACAGATCAAGGATGTGAAAGAAATCAGAGGATCGTAGCTCTTAATGAAGCTGAGGAACAATTGCAAAATGAAAGTAACTAATTAAAGTAGCCATAGGATTGGGATTATATTAAGAAAGTGGTTAATTGAATTTCTTATTTCAGAAAAAGAGCAATTCCAAGTGATATGGAAGGCTGTGGTGAGGCCATTGAAGTAAGTGGATGAAGTGAAGTAAGAATGAAGTTCATGGAGATAATGAGATCAGAGAATTAAAAGGATGGGTTTTTGTACAACTAATTCTAATTGACTTCGAATTCATTTAGGATTAGGCTGACTATACATCTCAGTTTGTCTGGGAAGTTTTTTAGCAATTAACACTCAAATATGCTTTATGTCACTTCTTCTCTTCTCCTGTTGGGATTCCCATTTATCAGGTGGGCTACTTGATGGGATCCCACAGGTCTGTCAGAGTCTGTTCAATTTTTTCATTCTTTTTTCTTATTGCTCTGCAGACTAGAAAATATCAATTGTCCTATCCTCATATTCCTTCATTCTGTCTTCTGCCTATCAAATCTTCTGTTGACTCGCTCTAGTGATTTTTTTATTTCAGCTATTATACTTTCCAGTTCCCAAATTTCTGTTTACTTCCTTTCTTAATTTCTATTTGTTTGCTGGTATTATTATTTTGTTTGTACATATTTTCCTGGTTTCTTTTAGTTTTTTGTCCATGTTTTCCTTTAGCTCTTTGAGCATACTTAAGATAGTTGTTTTAAAGTCTTTGTCTTGTAATTCTAAAATCTGACCATCTTTAAGGATGGTTTCTGTCAAATGTAAATGGGTCATACTTTTCTGTGTCTTTGTTTGCTTCATAATTTTTTGTTGAGAACTGAAATTGAATATTATAATATGGCAGCTCTGGAAATCATATTTGTAACCTTCCTCTGAGTTTGCCATTTGTCATTTTTAATTGCTGAAGGCTAGTCATTTGTCTAGTGACTGTTCACAGCTATAGTTGTAAAGCCTGTATTCCTTGTCACATGTGGTCACTAACATCTGTTTCTTAGCTTGTGTTCTGATAGCGGTTTGACAGAAATTTTGTTAAATGCCAGAAGCAAAAAACAAACAAACAAAATACCTTTCTCAGTCTTTACCAATGGCTCAGTATGAAAGCTTAGTTTTTTTTTCAGGTCTTTCCTTACAATGAATCATGGCCTAGTCAAGTTCATGGTTTTCTAAATTTCTCTGTATACGTAGGTGCTTTTAAATGTCCCAATTTCTCAAAGAAACTCTCTCCCTGATTTTTCCTTGCAGCCTTAGGGGATCTATCATATGTGTCAATCATAATCTCTTATCAGGGTTCACACTGGGAATACTAGTTATCCTGTTCAAGACTTCCACTGAACTAGAGAGGAGGTAAGGCAAGGACAAACTAAAATGCCACAAATCTTTTCTACGATCTTAAAGTTCACTTTTTCTTAATTCATGAATCAGTTTTTGCTATGAACATTTTCTGGAATTCTGACAAAGTTGCTTCTGACAGTTTCTGCTTCATTTTTTGATGTCTCGTCAGGGGACAGGAGCTTGAAACTATGCCATTTTACTTACATCATTCTGTAGTATGTGTTTTAAATATATGCTTATTTATAATTTATATGCCATAAAATCCACCCCCTTAAATTATATACTGGAAAGTTTTTAGTATATTTGTAGAATTGTGCAACTGTTACCAGGAATGATTTTAGGGCATTTTAATCCCCTTAAATGAAACCTCACACTCATTTCCTGTCACTCCCCCATTCTATGCACTCATCTTTCCAGCCCTAAAAAAAACACTCATCTATTTTCTCTCTATATATGTTTTACTATTCTGGATACTTTATATGAATAGAATCACATAATACATGGTGTTCTGTGATTTGCCTCCTTCTCTTAGGCAAATGTTTTCAGTTTTATCCATGTTGTACTATGTATCAGTACTTCTTTTTTATGGATTAATAGTATTAAATTATATAGATATACCACATTTTGTTTATCTGTTCTTCAGTTGATGGACATTTGACTTTTTTCTGCTTTCTGGTTATGAGTAATGCTGCTATAAACATTTGTGCACAGGTTTTTGTATGGATGTATGTTTTTGATTGTCTTGGGTGCATGCCTAGGAAAAGAATTTCTGGATCACATGGCAATTCTGTGTTTAACAGTTTAAGGAAACACCAAATTGCTTTCCAAAATGACTGCACTATTTTGCAATCTTTCCAGCAATGTATGAGAGTTTTGATTACTCCACATCCTTGCCAATGCTTGCTATTCCTGTCTTTTTTATAATATGCATTCTAGTGAGTATGAAGTGGTATCTCATTGTGGTTTTGATTTACATTTCCCTACTGAATATCGATGTTGAGCATCTATTCATGTGCTTATTGGCCATTCGTATATATTACTTAGAGAAATATTAATATCTACTCACATCTTTAGCCCATTTTCAGCTGGATTATTACTTATATTATTATTGAGTTATAAGTTACCTTCAATACTCTGGATGCAAGTCCCTTTTTAGATATATGATTTGCAAATATTTTGTCCTATTCTAATCAATGTTTTTAAGATCTATTCATACAGACACATGTGCACATACTCATTTGCTTCTAACTATCATATGATGCCTCATGTAGGCCTTCTACCACATATTACCCGTTTGGTCCTCTTGTGATGGACACCTATGACTTCCCATTATCATAAACAATGCTGTAATTAATATCCTTGTAGAATTTGGGGATGTATATCTTGGGGATATATACATCCAAAGTGAGAATTTCTGGGTCATGGGCAATTTAATTGCCTTCCTCGTGATTTCCAGTTTGAGTGCCCCAGTCAATATTCTCTCTAGCAGTCCATGAAGGGATTCATATCACAGTTCCTATAGCCACATCAACAATCAAAATTACACATCTTTCTAATTTCACCAGTTATATGCTTAAAATATAATACTTCAATTGTTAAAATATGTATTATTCTGATTTCTTAATATTGTAGTATCTTTATATATATAAAGTAAACTTCCTACTTGATATATTTAATTTTAAAATAAAATGTTCTCTGTTTCACAAGGTTGCAAGGACTAAATGAAATTATCTGTATAATGCTCTTTTCGGTGCCTGGCACATAGGAAGCATTCTATAAATATAAATCCTTGTTATTTGTAGTATTAGTGTGTTTTTGAAAACAATAAGGATTTTTGCATATGGTACTACAGGTGGCCTGGTGACAAGTGCATAGAACTAGAATGTTAATATCTTGTGAAATGGCAGATATTGTTCTTATAGAAACATATGGTGTCCTAGCGTCTAAGAGTGTCTTCTCTTGTCAGTTTTTTTTTTTCTTTTTTCAGTGCTTCTAGTTTTTCTTCCTACAAATAAATATTTGCTGATTTTTGCCTATGCAACTATTTCAATTTCCTGCCATCAGCGATTGCCTAATGCGCTGTTTATAGCCTTTCTACCAAGTCTGCAGTCCTGGACACAGCTTTAGTAAGTTAGAATTTGGTACCTTAAGCAAAATGGGAAATTGCCTTAGATAGAGCATGGACTCTGAAACCTTGTTGCCTGAGTTCAGATCCCAACTCCATCATCTCATAGCTCTGTGATTTTGACAATTATCCAGCCTCTCTAACCTTCAGATTACTCATTAAGTAAAAATCACAATAGTGCCTACCTTCTGTAGTGGCCAAGAGGAATATATGTAGATCATTTAGTACAGCACCTGTAAAATAAGTAAGAAAATTTCATTCATGCTAGCTGTTATTATTATTATTATTATTATTACTAAACTAAGAGGCACTTTGAGCAAACAATAACTAATTGAAGGCAGCTTGTATTCATAATGCATTTCAAATCCTGTGTACCTGATGATTTATTTTGCTTGTGGCCATTTGATCATTACTTAACTCAAGATCATGGAAGTTAGTGTGAAAATCAGGATTATTCTTACTTTCTTTGTCAATTAAGTATAGTTTTATTTTGTTTAACTTTAGAGGAAGCAAATGGAAACCTTTTATTTTTTGCCTTCCTCAGATACATTTTTAATCCCAAAAGATTCTGCAGCTTTACATATTAACCAAACTCAGTAACTCAGAGTTAACCAAAGTTATGCAATACATAGTATATATGTATGGCAACTTAAATAAATTTCTTTAGAGAGCAAAAGATGATTAGGAATGTGATCTACAAGCCAACATTCAGTTTAAATGAAAGGGGAGGAGAAAGCAAAAAAGAGAAGGAGAAATTACAGCTTGCCCAATTGCATATAGATTCAGTAAGTGCAAAAAGCTGGTTTAAACACTTAATAATATTGATCTTCCCGCAAGGGTTTCTTTGCAGCTAACTTAATTGGTGTTTATTAACCATTCTCTACCAAATACTTGTCTAATACCTTAAAAGTCTATTTCAGCAGCTGTAATATCTACCAGTGCTAGGAAATACCTCCCTATCATACCTGCTCCTGTGGAATAACTTAATTTATATCTACGTACCTAATATTCAAACGATGAGCTGAAAACTGAAAAATTCATCAATTGACTGATTGTTTTGTTTGCATAAAATTAAACAAATTAGCTAATGCTTTTTTTTACTAAGCTGAATAAAAAGCAGCAGACTTATAAGATGCAGCCTTAACATTTTTGATAAGAGGAGAACACAAAATAGTTTAATCAGTTTGTAATGAGTTTTAAACATTTTAATATGAACCTGAGAAAAATAGTTCTAAAAAAAACTCAAACAGAAATAATAATTATAGATGATTGACTACCTTCAGATGCAATGAGAGCAGATACTCATTGATAACATTTTTATAAAGATTAACTTTTAATTTTAAAATGTCATTGTATTTCTCTAGATTTGCTCATATTCAAACAAGGAGATATGGAAGAAGAAGAGAAAAAGAGGAAAGAGAAGGAAGAACAGAGGAAGAGAGAAAGAAAAAGAGGAGGGAAGGCAGAAACAAAGAAGGAAGAAGGAAGGAAAGAAGAGACGGATTGCCCAGTAATCATTATGCTTGGTTCACTTATGCTATTATGAATTTGGCTACATTCTAAGAGTTAAAGAAAACTGGTGGCATCTGTGATTCTCCAGCCTCAGTATTCAGAAGATTTGCCAAGGCAGGGAAAATATCAATAAAGAGTGTTACTAAAGAAACAAGTGGTAACAAAAGGAAGAAACTAGTATTTATCAATTACTATGTGTCAGACATAAAAACAGGCATTTTCCATATGTTATCACATCAGTTTCATGTCATTCTTCTACCCCTATGCATAAAAGTCAATATCTATCAATATTCTTTAAAAACAAAAGTAAATAAACATATAAAAGGCTAAGAAAGTTATCAAAGTCACACTTTTAGAGGGTAGAAGAACTGAAGCCATATTTATCTGACTCTAAAACCTATACTCATTGCAGAACATAGTACTACTGAGAAGAAGCAACTCTTACTCGAACTTTATAATGGATTTTTTAATAATCTGGTTAATCCATACCTTATCCAGAGGTTATTTCAACTCTCAAGAGACAATTCCGTTTCCTAGCCAGTTTTAACCTCAGAGCAGGACTGAAATACATGATAATAAAATCAATGATCAAAGTGATTTGATCTTTAAAATAACTGAAATTATTGGTCTATGACATAATGACAATAGTAACAACTAAATGAACTGATTGACTTGATTACTTGCTTACAGATTTCCTTTTTAGTTTGCTATGTATATAGTCTTTGAAGTTCCACTAAATCATATGGCAAGGCACTGAGTCACCCAAGTTCATTGCCCCATTCCTTTATTTATTCATTGACCCATTTCTCAGTTCTACAACTTCTATTTCAGGCCTATGGCAGTCAATGTTAGATGAATCAGGCACAGTCTTTTGGCTGAAGGTGCATACAGATACTAAAAGACACATACGATAAAATTCATGATCTCCACACAGTACTATAAATACTGATAGAGTTATACAAAAAATAACATGAAGACTTTCACCCTTTGAAGGCATATCAGATAATACTTTCATGAGAAGGTAATCCTTGATTTTGGTTTTGAGGAATGATTTATGCTAAAGGATTTGGGATGGGGATTCGTTGCATTTAGAAGAAATAGCATATGCAAAGGCATCTAGAAACAAAGTAGCATAGCATTTTTAGGAAATTGCAAGCAGTTTGGTAGGTTTGGAAACAAAGAAGATGAAGTAGACCAGTAATGAGCAACCATAAAAACTTTGTATAATTTTTCAAAATTAGATGAAAATAAACATTATATTAACATATAGGCTGCTGCTATTGTTTCTCTCTCTGTTTTTATTTTTAATTTTAAAGACAATAATTTCTCTTTAATAAACTGAAATAAAACCCCATATTTCAATTTTAAATAGTTTTCTGTGACCAAGAATATGATTTGTGACTATTATTTCTGCTCTGACCATTGAAGTTATCAAAAAGCATCCCAGAATGGATCAATAGAGTGTCAAATTGAGAAAGTAACTTGATTCAGCAATATTTAGATTTTCCTTTAGGTTATAGTTTCTTAATAGGTGTTCAAGAATCTAGGCCTTGTGAGCTTTTGAAACTGTCCAGAGGAAAAGAAATCTTAAATGGTCATTAGTCTAGTAACAGGGAAATTAAAATCCAAATATGTTTAATTTTGCATGATAAATATTATTAAATAAAGATGTTTTATCAAAATGTGTTTGAAACCAAGGCAAGCATAAGAGATGCAATTGTTTGAAGAAATTAATATGCAGGGATTTAAAAATTAATGTAGTGCATGGCTTGCTTATCTCTGTTCACAAAAACATTGTAATTTTTGTACTTTGTTCTTTATGAATTCCAATTATTTATATATAAACTGCAAAATTTGTAATGTTCAATTTGCATGTGCACACAAAGGTTCTGGTTACCATCAAAATGGGGCCTTGGATGTAAAATGTCCTAGGACGAGTTTGGTATTACCCAAGTTTGGAGAGACCGTCTGTAAATTCATAAAATCTGACTTGTTAGCTCAGTTGCTTAGAGAACAAAACCTAGAAGCCTCTCTTAAGAGGTTAAAATTTTAGCTACCTGAGCTTTATTAACCAGGACTGACTAGCCATATGTTTCATTATTTTTAGGAATGAACTCACCTGACCTAGCCATTAACTATAGGTTCAGCCTTGGATATTGAAAAATTAAAACTCTCTGAGCCAGAGATTTATAATTTATGAAAGAAAGGGCAGTGGATATTAACAAGGTCATCCCTGTCAGTTGTATTAATTTCTTTGCATTTTCCCTGGTTCTATTTGATGTTCAAGATTTTAGCCACTAGATAGTATCATTGGTTGTATGCTTAAACTAGTAGTTTCCTTCTTTCTCAAAATATATATTATGCTCAAGAGGTCAAAGGTAGGATTGTCCCTGAGAAGGTGAAAGGAGGAAAGACCAGAGGAAGCGTCACAATGTCATTTTTGGCACTGTACAGCACTCATGATAGTTTCTTGGGGAAAAAGTACTTTGTTTAGGACTTTGCTTATGGCAAGGATCTTGCTGCTTCTCTGAACAATACTGTGAGGAGAATGCTAAGGAAAGTGTAACTATCTATGCATGGCCTGATTTATTCTTTACCTAAAAGGAGCATCGCTCTTTCATCCATGTGAATGTGGCAGAGTAAAGCTACATGGTGAATGTAGAAATATTTTGGAAGATATTAGTGTTTTTTTTCCTATACTAATCGAGCAGATTTTGATCTTGCTTAAATTTCAGAAGAAACATACTTTTTTTGCAGTCATTTAAACTTCCAGTGGTTTATAATACATTTTCTAGTTTTTTTCTTTTTAAGTAAATTTGATTAGATTTACTTTTCTAACTCTAAGGGGGAAATAGTATGGCCAGCTTGACAGTGAGCATACTACGTTGTTCATTTTTCATCTGCACCTAAGCGTGTGTATTTTTCAAAAGAATCCAAAGTTTTTGAGAGTCTCAGGGGAATCTAAAATCCTAATAAGGTTATAAGCCATTTTGCATTGTATCAAAATGAACTCCTGCTTGCAGGGAACCTAAGGTCAGCCCGAAGTGAAGGCTTAGGGTCTTCTCAGGTCCTCTCCGAGCGTGTGTCCATCCCTGGGTACATCGTGTCCTTCTGATTCTCTGCTGTGCACAGGAGCTTTTCCCAGTCTTTACTCCCCCATGTATCGCCTTTCCGAGCCTTGTCCTTCCCAGGAGTTCCCGTCTCTGCTTGCCCTGACTTTTATCCCTTGTCACAGGTCTCTGCAGCTAGTATATTTGCTTTAAGATGCTTCTCACAAACACCAGGCTGTGGAAGCCACATCAGTCAGGAGAAACAAAGGCCAGCCTATCTGTGATTCTGTGTTTTCACCTGTCTGGTTCGGGCAGGTGAAAACACAGAATCACAATTAAACACACAATCACAATGAATTCAAGTACTTAATTATTTATTAATTAATTAATTCACAATTAATTCTTTGTTTTTTTTTTAATTTTTTGTTTATTTCAGCATATTACAAGGCTACAAATGTTGAGGTTACGTATATTGCCTTTGCCCCACCCGAGTCAGAGCTTCAAGCATGTCCACCTCCCAGACGGTGTGCACCAAACCCGTTAGCTGTGTATATACTCATCCCCCCGCCCCCTCCCATCTGCCTAGCACCTGATGAATGTTAGTACTATATGTGCTCTTAAGTGTTGATTGGTTAACACCAACTTGATCATGAGAACATGTGGAGCTTGTTTTTCCATTCCTGTGATACTTCACTTAGTAGAATGTGATAGTGTCTATTCCATGTTTTCTTTTGAAACTTTAGTCAATTAATTAATGGTGCTTTCCTAAGATAGAATCCAGCTTGAGTAGTGTCTTAGTCAGCTCAGGCAGCTAAAACATATACCATAGACTTAGGTGGCTGGTAAAGAAAAAAATATTCAATGACACTCGTTAAGGCATGGTAAGGTTGACTTTACTTAGGACCATTGTGATAGATACAGGAAACACTGCAATGGGATCTTGCAGTCGAGGAGAGAGATAGGGCTCTACTCTCAATACAGCATGGGCAAGTGGGGATTTACAGCCAAGGAGCACTGTGGGTGTCACTGGGTAGAAAATTACTGTGAGGAAATACCAAGGTTTAAGGATATTCTGGCTAAACCCTAGTAGCATTCTTTCTGAAGACAGATCAAAGTGACCAGATATCACCTAGGGGATGATGGAGGATGAGGAACTTGATCAGGTATCAAGGGTGATCAGAAAGCAAGGATGGGGAGTCTTTGCTAAACTGACTTAGCCAGGTTCCTTTGCTAAAACTGGATTTTACAAGAAAGTGCATAGATGGTTCTAGGAGTAGGTTCAGAAGCCTGACAAAGGTTTCACCAAGCAAAGAACCCTTATCTTGGCCTAAAGAGCAGACATTTAGTTCTTATGGTTCTAGAGGCTAAGAAGTGTAAAATCAGGTTCCAACAGATTTGGTTCTTGGTCAGGGCCCTTTTCCTGGCTTGCAGACAGCCACCTTCTTGTTGTGTGCTCACATGGCCTCTTCTCAGTGAGAGCACATGGAGAGGACACTAATCCCATTATGAGGGCTCCATCTTCACGACTTCTTCTAAACCGAATTACCTCCTAAAGACCTCACCTCCACATACCACATTGGGGTTTAGGGATGCAACATGAATTTTGAGAGGAAACAAACACTCAGTTCATAACAATTAAAAAGGGTTAACACTATTATTTTTAAAAAGAGGTTTTATAAGTAATCAAAGTGTATTATGCTTCCAGATATGCATTCTTAATTAATTCAATAGCCTTGCTTACCTCTGCAAAATAAAGGATTAATAAAATTATATAGATGATTTGATCCAGAGAAGAATTTAAATATTAGTTTAAATTACATCTCTACTACAATATCAATCGGAATTTTCTGTTTGTGTTGGCTCTCTGTTAGAATGAATGAATAGATAAAGGTCTTTTACTAGTCTAGAATCTACCAATTTATGGGATCTAGGAGAAAATGCTATAATAATTAAAAACAAGTAAAGCTGGAGGGCTTTAAAGGCTGGTTATGTTAGGAGAGGTCTTTATGTGAGAAGAGACAGAACTTCTGGGTCAGATTTTCCATATGTATCCATTGAATGAAAGATACATTCTCTTTTCAGCAGCATTTTTTGAAATTATTTTATAACTATTTTTCCCAAAAATATTATGGGTAAGGTTATATTGATATTAAGTGTATAGAATTTTCATAATAAGCTTATATAAATATATCTTTGACAATATTATAAAACTTGAGAAATGTGTCAAGGGTTTTCCTAAAAAATTGGAAAAAAGAAGATCATGATTTACAAGAGTACTACAAAATAAAATCCTAGGTTCAGAGGCTTACTGTTCTGTTTTCAAATTAAGCTAGATAGACATGAATTTGTTGTCAAAAGTGCAGCAGTTTTATATTTGGCAGTTTTGAAATATATAAACTTATCCATTGAATACAGTGATGAAGAACTCTACAAACTTAAGGTAAAAGTGAATAAATTGTACAAGACAGTGACTAGATATGCGTATAAGACTGCAACAATGTTAGACAAGCGGCCAGGTTAAATACAAAATATTATCTAGCCTGGTGGGGAAAAAATAATGTGCACATGCATATGTATCTCAACTCTGATCCTAGAGTGTAAGCATAGCTTATAATTGAGCACAGATCTGATATTTTTCTTTAATATATCTAGTCCCCAGAAGGCTTAGAACTTTTAACACTCTAGTTCCACTTCTTTTCCAGATCATGAATTCCTTCTTCTGTGCTATGTGATCATTCAGTTGCTATTCTGGGGGTAAAACTGATAAATTGTTGGGTAGTTGTAATTGCTCTTTTTACTACACTAAGCTGAAATTGGACTCTTTGTAACTCTACCCATTGATTCTAGTTCATTGGCACAACACGGAACAGCTTTCTTTTGTCTCCCTATAGACTACACTTCAAATCTAGATTTTAGTTAATAAATTTTTTTTAGTTAGTTTGTTTATTTTAATAATACAAAGTACTTGTTTTAGTCTGTTTGGGTTGCTATAAAAAATTACTGCAGACCAGGTGGCTCGTAAACAACAGAAATTTCTCTCTCACAGTTCTGGAGGCTGGAAGTCTGAGATCAGGATGGTAGCATGGTTGGGTTCCGATGAGGGCTGTCGTCCTCGTTCCTAGACTGCATGGTGGAAGGGGAAGGGGGGTTTTCTCAGAGCTCTTTTATAAGGGCACCAATCTCACTCATGAGGCCTCTGCCCTCATGACCTCTCCTTCCCAGAGGCCCTACCCCCAACTCCGTCACCCTTCGGGTCAGGATTTCAACATACGATCTTTGAAGAGGACACAAACATTTAGACCACAGCAGCACTTTCATCCGTTTCTCGGAGCATTTCCTTTATTGCCTAGATGCTTTAATGCTTCCTCTTAAAATGTGCCACTGACAAATGAAAATGCTATTCCAAACGAGATCTAAACAAGGCAGTCCAAAATCATATGTTTATTTTTAGTCAAACCATCATTTTGTAAGCGTATTTTGAACTTGTGGCCAACTAAAACAATGGCAATATGTTTTCACATAAACTACTGCTAAACTAAGTCTAAAATGAAGGATATTTGCAAAACTAGTCTGTTTTTTCCTGTACCTGAAATTAAGGAGTTTTCTTGTGCTTTTACTGAATTATGTTTCTCAATTTTAGCTCTTCTTTTCATATTACAGAGAAACTTAATCTGAATTCACTTATATTAGCTATTCCTTTCAATATTGTCCCCCAAAACTTTACATATCATCATCCCATGCATTTTTCATGTCTTCGATCAGTGTGAAGAACTGGAAGTGTCTCTAAAGACAATCTTCCATATTGAGATTAATCTATTGATTAACAGTTTGGGGACATAGATATTAAATCACCTATTGAATAAAATCCATAATTTGAACCTTGTCCTGATAAATATAATTAGAAACTGACAAATGTTTCATCGAACCTAAGATGATGCATTTTTTTCTAATATAATAGATCATAATAGAGGAAATAAGGTCTTTTAAGAAAACTTCTTAAGAAGCTCATATTAACACTAAATAGTCATTTTATTTATTTCATTTCAATAATCCCAAGGCTTTCTCCAAACTGCCATGTTTATTACTTACAAAGCTGCCCTAAGAATCTGGTTCAGCGGTATAATCAGAATGACTGTTCTCCATAGCAATTTGCTATATAAAACCAGAGAGACCATTTGGAGTCACACAATTCGAGAATGTTACCTTTCGAGAAGCTGCAGTGAAACTCTGCCGTCAGTACTATATTGGTCAGTATATCGGCCATAAATAGATGGACTCAAGTCTTTCCCAGTAGAATTCCTTCTTTAGTTTATTGAATTAATTGTTTTATTTGGTTTACTGAATCTTTAGCTGATGGAAAAACAAATGCTTAGTATTCCCATAGTGTAAGCAGCAGACTCAGGGATCAAATGGAGCCATATCTGACTCCAAAACTTTATTTTACCAACACTATAAGCTCTCTGAATTTCAATTTTTTTCATTTATGAAATGAGGAAGATGTAGTAGATGCTATCTAAAATTCCTTCAGCCTCTAAAGTACAATTCAATTTTATTCTAAATATGAACACGTATGGTGATATAAGCCATATGTGTCTGTAGAAAGAACTACTGACAAATATGCCCTATTTGGGAGCAATTTAATTCTCCCTTTGTTTTTGACCAGATGTCAAGTATATAAGTTTCCCTCCCCCACTCCTCTCTCTCTCTCTCTCTTTCTCCTCTCTCCCCCCATAGATTTCAGGCATTTTAAACATCAAGCAGAGATTGCAAAAGGCTCCACACTGGGATACACTTTCAAAACAATTTAACCACTTTGAAATGTAAATTTGATAAGCCAAAGCACTACTGACACAGTTACTGTACTCCTTGCAGAGCCTTAAGCAGGTGTAAATGAGTTCACTTTGTGATAAGAACCTGCACCTGTTGGAGAACAGCATTTGGAAGTAGTAGCCTCTTAGCAAATTCTAAGATATCTGGAATGAAAAGAACCTATTAAATTGTGAGGGCGATTTTGAAGGGATATTTACCCACCCATGCATATCTGCAATCATGGGCCAAAGTGTGTATTACCTAAGGAATCCCTGCAATTCTGTTTAATGATGTTATTTCTTCAGTTTTGTTGCCAGTCAAGACCTGCACTATCAGAATTTTTCGTTATGAATATCCTATGTTTGCTTGGTCACACCCTGTTGTGCAGAAAACTCTCAATATGATCTGAAACTAGAGTCCAGGGATGTCTGTAGAGAAATAATTATTTATTAATTGTATTTATTTGGGGGGGTGAGAGGTTTCAAATTTCTTATAATTTAACAAGTTTTTAGACATTGGTTTTAAAAAAATATTGAAATTCATTTTTAATTTAATTTATTATGTATATGGAAATAGCCTAAACTTACATGCTGATGATTTAACACCATTCTCTTATGTCTTCTGATTTTCCTTTAGAGAGAGAAGTTGTATCTATAATATCAGATGGATGTGTGGTGGTTAAATTTAGTTTTTTCACACTTTTCCAGCCAAAATGGAAGGATTGCTAAGTGTAGTTGAGTCTGGAAGTCTGATCAATAGGTAGCTAGACAGTGGCCTTTTCTATACCCTTCCTCATCCTCTGAGCTCATTAATTTTTCAAGAGTTAAAAAATAGAAGATTTAGGTTCCAAGGAAATGGTGTGTGCATAGGTTACTTGGTTTGCCACTAAATCTTGGCTTTTAAAATCAGACTTTATAGGTACTTTGTACAGCATAGCCTTAGCTCATTCCTTGCTTATCATATCATCTATAGTTACCATTTACATTTACATATATAGGCTAACTCAATCCATTCCTTCATCTAAATCTTAGACCATTATATTCCTTGATACATTTTTGCCTGATTACTTTCATTTTGCATTTCCTGAGTCTGAGTCAAAATAATGGGAAGATTCCAGGGAATAGCTGTAATGTTATTACCTAATGTTATTACCTTGTTACTTTTCAGTTAAAATAAAGAAAGCCCCAAACCTAGAAATGTGGTTAAAAACAAAACAAAACTGTTGTTTTGAGCTAACTTGCCTGATTTGGGGAGTTAGCATTCATGGAGTTGTGCTGCATTTTGGATAAATCCTAGCTGAACTGTTGAGAACAGATTATTACTGAACCCACCAAGAGTTTTTAAATTAAAAACAACAACAATAACAACAAAACTCCAATGCCACATAAGCATTTTTTCTGTTGTGTCATCTACCTTCCTTTGATTTTATCCTTTGATTGTTCTACCTCTCCTCTTTTTTTCCTTTAAATATAGCATTTCCCTGGTGGTTCACCCATTAAATACATCCACAGGCATACTTTCCAACAGGAACAAAAAAAGCTCTTCCTTCATGAATATACATTAAAATGGAGTGAAAGACTCCCTCCTATCTGTTTGATTGTCAGTATCCAGTGTCTAATAGAATATTGAATTATTTTCTTCAAGGCTCTCTGCTTAAAAATCAATGTTCTGCTAGACTGAGCAGACTGACAGTAGTATAGCTTTGCTAGACCAACACCCGGATGCTCTCAGAATTGGAATCCAAGGCTGTCTCTGCCAATGATGAGGGAAATGAGAAGGAAAAAAGTACGATGATCTAAGTGTCATTTGCAGTCATGAGGACTTTTATAGCTTTTTGGGGAAAGGGGAAATATAGCTCAAGCTCAAGAGGATATTAATTCAAATAAAAGGATTAAAACTATCTCTTAATTACTTTTAGGCTTGGATGCACTTTGCCATATTTTAGGTTTATTGAGTATCTTAAATATTTTTCTAAACGTCTTCAATTTTTTTTTTAAATCTTTCTCAACAACTTTGTTCTGCATATCTTGCATAATTTATGGAAAATCCAAAGGAAAATATTTTAATTTGTTTTACAACTGAGAAAACATTTGACTTTATGCTTTTTTCCTACTAATGTTTGAAGTTTCATTTAAAACCAGGGTTTAAATCTTCTAGAAGTTTTATGTGCAACAAAACAGCATTTATTTTTAGGGACTAGATATAGCCTTTGCTATATCAATATTGCATTTATTATTAAAAAGAGGGAAGAAAATTCTAAATGAGTACACATAATGCAGGGCCAATGTGATATCATTTTGGACATAATCTATTGGTTTGAAAAACAGTGAAATACAGCCTTTCCAAATATATGCCGAATGCACCAGCATTTATAAAATTAAACCTTTTGAATAGAAGTTTAAGTAAATTGATTTCCATTTATGTTAAAATTTTTGGGAAATGTCACTTTGATCACATTTACCTACCTTTTAAAGTATGAACAAGAACATGATTTTTAAAAAGTATATGTTTGACCTAAATTGTATGTCTACATTGAATTTAATATAGCAGCAACTTTAAATAAATTCATAAACATAATTGATCTTACTTTCTATTTTTTAATAGACACATACATACACACATTTTAATTCTCAAAACAACATTAATGAAAGAGTGGTTTTCAGTATGGCTGAAAGGACTGCTTCTCATCCTATACTCCGGTCTCCTGCAAAAACTATTTCTGTTCAACCAACCCGTTTTCATTATCTCTTTTGTTATTTTTGGGACTTTTTTGCAATTCTATTAGAGTACCCATCATGTAGTGAGTGATCAAAATAGTCTCATTCTGTTGATGGCAATAACTTTTTGGTCTTAAAAGAGCCATCCCACCTGTGAATACAGCAACAGAGCATCTTTTCTATTGCTATGGCTTTCCAACTGTAGATACCATTTTGCAAATTTCTGCAGAAGATATTTGTTACAGGCCATCAAAACAGCATCAAGGACTCATTTTCACCTATATAACAGAAATGTTATTTTTACTACTTTTCCTACCTATGTACCCTGAAGTATTTGATTTTGTCTGATATTTTTTCAGAAGGGGAGATACTATGTTTTACCTAAAAATACATTTTCATCTTTGGGGATAACAAAAGGCTAGAATCAATTAAACTGTGGTTGGTGAATGTATTTCTGAGATGAAAAAAACAAATTAATTTAGGATCATTAGACATTCAACCCCACCAGAGGGCATCCCCGGCATTGAAGTCAGGGTAGTTTTATCTAAGCACTTAGCTAAGTTTTCCTCAAACTGACTATATCATTTGAACAGAGGAAACCCTCAGATCTGCTATGAATGAGCTGTGGTATAGGATTTCCCAAATCCACTTCTAAAGTGTTCTTATAATCCCTCTAGAAAGAATATGCATGTAACTATCACTTAGTTTCTTTAACAGATTTGAAGTCAAGATAAGCCAAGATCTGAGGAAGTTAAAAGAAATTTAACAGGCTACTTTTGATTTCTTGAAACACACACACACACACACACACACACACATTTCATTACATTTTGGGCGCATAACCTTATTATTTTATTCAAATAGCTTCTTCTTACCTTATTATTACTTTCAGTTTTTAAGAAATTACATTTTAAAGATTCTTTGTTTCTTTGATAATGTTATTGTTTTGCTTTTCTCTGTTTTTAATTGCAGAATGGCAATGAGCTCTAAAACAAAAACAGAAATTTTGAAGTTATTAATGATTTACTCACAGCTGTCAAAGATATAGGAACCTGGAAGAAATAGCTGAAATGCTCCCGTTAATATGTGCCATTAAAAAGATAAATATTGTGCCAGCCCTGGAGTACGAGGCCCTGCTAAACATGAAGGTCAAGGTGGAGGCTGAGATCGCCACCTACATCCACCTGCTGGAAGCCAGGGAAGACTTCAATCTCGGTGTTGCCCTGGACAGCAGCAACTCCATGCAAACCAACCAACAGACCACCACCTGCAGGATAGCGGATGGCAAAGTGGTGTCTGAGACCAATGACACCAAAGTTATGAGGCATTGAGGCAGTAGGAGCAGGGTGTCCTTATACCAATAAAAAGTTCACAGGTCAATAAAAAAAGGATATCTATTAAAATGCTTATGATATTTGTATTAACTTTCCTCTTTTTATAAAAGCTGCTTTTTCCTCACATCTTTGTGCTAAGCAGAGTCTTAGATTATTCTTATTTATTGAAATTTCTCTGTATGTCCTTTATACTATAATTTTTAGGTCTTTTCTGAGTTAGTTTTTGACTCATAAATTTAAAACGTCATAATGTCTCATATTGTTCTTTCCAAAATGCATATTTTATTTGGCCACATACCATTGAAGACAGGTTCAGTGAAACTTGGAACTGTTGAAAACATTTACTAATCTTCGATTGCTATTTGCAGTTGGAGGTAACTGTCTCCTTACATACCTTTCCCATTCAACTTAGTGAAAATTAAAATTGACAGAAACCATTTCTAGAAGGAAAGTGGAAAAAAATGAACAAAGGAGTTGAAAACATATATCTCCTTTTTTACATTAAGGCTTCTGTACTTTTTTGTAAGTTTGTTTCTATTTTAATACTATTTCAAATGTATAAAGTGCACACATGCAAATTACAAAATCATATAAAGTCCCTTACTTTGAATGATAAGAAAAAAATTGTTGGGGATAGTTCATTATGTACAGACTATATATGAGTCAACTGATTCTCAAAACTACAGTGACAAGAGGTATAATTAATGGACACAAATTGAATTGAAATAGAATTTTAAGATCACAGCACATTAAAACTTACGAAACACCTTATTTTGCTATGGTTTTGTCAATGGTATAGATCAAATATGTAAATCATTAAAAGATAATGCAGCATTATTTTTTTCTTTTCATAGCTGTGCATTTTGTCTTAAGTTTACGTGAAAGACACAGTTAACAGAAAAAAAAAAAATTCAGGGGCAAATCTTCTCATGTTCCAGGGTTTCACGTCCAGATGTTTTTTCCTTTCATTAAAAACTTATCAGTTGCAAAGTGGCATCCCCATCAACAGTTCTATGTAAACACTCATAGACAAAGGATGAACCATTTCACACTGACTACTACATAATTGTGTGTTCACCCTGTCTGCTAACCTCCCCACCAGAAATTTTTTCCTGGCCACTTCAGGCCAAGTAGCTCTATAGTTTCCAGCCATTTCGCTGTCTCTTTTCTCTCTCTCTCCATCCTCACCATTCCTTTCTGATTTGTCCTCTCCACACAATCCTCACCCCTCACCTCTTGAAGATTATACCTTCTCACTCAGGTATCTCTACACTTGGTACTTAAATAAACCTCCTTGTCTACTTGTGTGTGACCAAATTCGTCAGTGTTTTTTTTTTTTTTTTAATATATATTTTTTTAATGTCAGCATGTTATGGAGGTACAGAGGTTTAGGTTACGTATGTTGCCCTTTCCTCCCCACTCCCTCCCAAGTCCGAATTTCAAGCATGCCCATCCTTTGGATGGTGCACATTGCACTCTTTCTGTATGCAAATATCCATCCCTCTCCCCTCCCCTCACCCCTGCCCGGCATTCAGTAGATGTTGTATGTGCACTTATGTGTTGATCAGTTAATACCAATTTGATGGTGAGTACATGTGATGCTTGTCTTTCCATTCTTGAGATACTTCACTTAG
>CAUYSK010085028.1:0-11872 GCA_963575035.1 Avahi laniger
ATGCCTGTAGTCCCAGCTACTCGAGAGGCTGAGGCAGTAGGATTGCTTGAGCCCAGGAGTCTGAGGTTGCTGTGAGCTAGGCTGACGCCACGGCACTCACTCTAGCCAGGGCAACAAAGTGAGACTCTGTCTCAAAAAAAAAAAAATAAGAAGAAGAAGAAGAAGAAGCAATAAAGGGTAAATGCCTTGATAAATGTAAATTACATCTTTGCTGGACTCAACACATTTTAAAAAGTATGAACATGGCACATAATTAATTGGATAAAATTTTGCTTTGGTGTGAGAGTCAAAACTTACATCGTTTGAAAGAACCACATGCCACATGCAAATAGATTGTAAATCTGTATTACTTGATAAGTAAGTGGAAAAGGCTTCCTATGTCAATGGAAAATCATTTGCATTTATTTTGGTGCACTAAAGAGCCATAACAAGACAAAATAAAGTTCTCATAAGGCTACAATTTTCTTGATAGAATAAAAAAGACAATGTAAATAAAACTACTATACTCATTGGGAAAGATGAAGAAAAATAAAGCAATTGCAACATTAATTTTCACAGAGATAGTTTTATAGCCCGTATTAATATAATTCATTCTTCAAAAACAAGTTGCTCCAATTTCTTATAGATTTTTCCAATGTCCTAGTGCATACTCTCCAGAGTTCTAAATTGCTTAGTAAACATCTCAAAATATAGTTTTGGAAATAGCTATTAATGAAATAGGGTAAGTTGAACAGTTACTACAGTACCAAGAATCCACTTTGTGTTATCACATGCACACACTATGAACAAGTATTTCAGAATATGATCATTCCATTTAGTTTTCAAAAGTCCATTGGTGCGATTTTCTCTACTACATTTGTTTCTCTTTTTGTATTTCAGAATGTTACAGGGGTACAAATGTTTTGGTTACATGAATTGCTTTTGTACAGTTTGAGTCAAAGTTTTAAGTGTGTCCATCACCTGTACAATGTGCATTGTACCCCTTAGGTGTAAATTACCCATCCCCTCTTGCCTCCTCCCACGTGCTTGATTTCCATTAAATTTCACTACCATATATGCACATGAGTGTTGATCTCTAAGTTTCAATTTAGTAGTACATACGGTTTTTGTTCTTCCATTCTTGTGATACTTCACTTAAAAGGATGATCTCCAGTTCCATCCAGGTTGTTACAAAAGATATCAGTTCATCATTTTTTTAAGGTCCAGTAATACTCCATGGTATATATATACCACATTTTATTGATCCACTCATATATTGATGGACACTTGGGTTGTTTCCACTTCTTTGTGATTGTGAATTGTGCTGCTATAAACATTCGAGTGCAGGTGTCTTTTTGATAAAATGTCTTTTTTTCCTTTGGGTAAATACCCCGTTTTGGGATTGCTGGATCAAATGGTCAGTCTACTTTTAGTTCTTTGAGGTATCTCCACACTGCTTTCTGTAGCAGTTGCATTAGTTTGCAGTCCCACCAAAAGTCAGCCCTACGTTTGTTTCTGACAAATAAAAATTTGAGCTCCAAAAAGCAGATTCCCAGCATGAAATAAGGCTTGACTAGCAATGTCCCCACTGTAATAATGTCAACACATTCTAGTCCAGTATTAGAATTGCAAATAGAGATGCACAGAGTTTGCAGAGCATTGCAGTACTGGATGTGCTCAGATCCAAGACTCCTGAGAATTATATAGTTTACCAAAGAGGATATTTTTGCCTAAGATCCAGGTGTTCAAAATAATTTCTCCAATCAGCACTAGCCTATTATTATAAATGTATTCTGTTGTAAATGAGAAACAAGAGTTGTTCTCTCCAGAGTAATAGAACTGCAGTGACACTTGAGATGAGTCCAATGATCCTGGTATTATAATCATAATTACTATTAATGATTATTCATAAGACTAAGTTTTCCTTCGAATGTCCACTGTTTATTTTAATTTTTAAATTTAGGGTAGCTCTTCTAGTATCATTTTTAAAGTCATCAAAACTGGTTCAGAATCATCTACATCACTCCTAATCATCGATCCACAACCTCTCAGTTGTTTCTTGGGTGAAAGGGTGGGACTAAAGGACTGGCGATATAATAATTTTGGAGTACAGAATCTTAACCGTTCTTGATTTGGGTACCTCCTCCACACATTAATTTCTACATGGATATTAATAGCGCTATTTGAAGTTACAGTAGAAGAAAATGAATTCAGTCAGTAGGATTCTTTCAGAATCTTGTGACAAGCCTTTAAAAATTCACAGTTACAAAACCATAGTTAACCTTTATTCTGTTAATTTATGTTAATACCTTCCTATCATTGTCTGAATTCACATGCTTTACAAAAACGACCAATTTGCCAATGTAATTATGATTTTCCTGCATTCATATGAAATAATATAGTTATTTTAACATACTATTATATACGTATATGTACTTATCAACAACAACACGTTAAAATCTTTTCAAATACTTTCAATGCTGCCTTTTACTTAAATCTGATTCAATGTTCTTGAGCTAAATAATATAAACCTAATATGGTTTAAAAGTTCATGGGGTGTATAATTTTCTTTGGGGTTTTGGCAGATGGATTGAGTTCGAACTTTGATCGCGCTGGGGCTATGGAAAGTCTGTGAGATCTTTTGTGGACAAGATGGGTAGATTTATCATGAGTGACTTTAGCACAGGTTATTGTGAGTATATTAAGTTTGTAATACAAAGGGAAATTAAAGGACCAGCCTCACGGATTAATATGTGACATTGGCTGGAACAATGAAGTCAGTATGAGAGTTTTCTTTAGTCAAGGACACAGTAATTGATTTGTGGGAGATTCAAGATAAAAACAAGTAGATTTGATTAATTTAAGCCTCCAAGAAGGCTACATTGTTAGCAATCGGAAAATACCTCCAAAGAAAGAAAAAAAAAAAAGAAAAATATTTCAATAGTTTAGGAGCCTTTAGCACTAGCTAAAACAAAAAATTTGGTGGTTAGGAGAGCTAAGCTATCATCTACTCTTTATGAGTTTCTTGATATAAAATGTACTCCTTAATGTTGAGAAGCAATAAGTTAACAGCAGTCCACTTTCTGTTTTATTTCTTTTCCATTTATTTTTGATTGGATGTGGACAACCTAATATGTCCAAGGGCCACATGCAGTAGTTTTGCCTTTGGAAAGGGGAAGTTTATGTGATTTCTGGTTTTTTATTTGGTACCCTTGGCATTGACATTCCTGCTTTTGCAGGACAAAAAGAAAAAATGCTTCAATGTTAAATTGTATTGACTGATAGCCTATTCTAATTTCTTGAGATTACTACTAATGAAAAAAAATACTTAGTATTAAGAAATAGAAGCTATGGGATATAAAATTTATAAAATCAATCTACCTTTGTAGAACTGTATCAGTCAAAAAATAATTATACAATGTTTGTGTCAATTGCTATGTGAACTACAACAAATAAATAGTTTAAAAAGTGAGTAAAATAATTCACGTGTCTGGATTAAAGATGGCTTGATTCTTATACCGTGGGTCATAACGAAGTCAATTTCCAAGATGTTGTATCACTTAAGATAAAACTGAGCTGTGTAACAATGATATTGCATTATTTTTCAGAAATAATTTTTAACATATATAGTTAAATATTAATTAAATATAATCTTGTGCGAATATTTTGAATTTTATCCTCTAGATGGATAAAAATGTCCTCTGAGCAACTGGTAGAAATTTAGGACATGTTAATGTGTTTTTTTAAAGTAAAAATAACACTGAAATATAATTCACTATATTCTTTGTTATATTTAATTTCTGAATAAAGGGTCTGTTTTAGATTTAGCTCATTATCAAAATAAAATTATAAAGCTAGTTATAATATGCAGACCAAATGTTGTAATGGAAAAAATATTTACTTTGTAGATGGACAAACCTTGTTTAAATCTGGGCTCTGTCACTTAAGGATACGACTGACCTGGCGCAAGGTGCTTAACTTCTTTGAAGTCATCAGTAAAATGAGAAAATAACTACCTCGCCAGCTGATAGCGTTAAATAAGAATTGCACAAAGCTTGGTACATATGTATTCAAAAATATTTTTTTCTTTCTCTCATCTACAGAGTGATAAATGAGATCCAAGAGTAATGACTATTTTAATCCCATATCTTAAGAACATCTTTTATATTTTTGATATGGTCCCTTTTTGTTAACAGCTTTATTGAGATATAATTCACATGTCATATAAGTCATGCATTAAAGGGTACAATGCAATGACTTTTAGTATATTCACAGGGTTGCACATTCATCACCACAATCGATTTTAGAATATTTTTGTTACCCCCAAAAGAAACCTAACTCCCATTAGCCATCACCCCCAGTCCCGCCATCATGCCAGGCCCTGGACAATCACTAATCTACTTTCTGTCTCTCTAGGTTTTCCTATTCTGGACATTTTATATAAATAGGATGATATAACATACGGTCCTTTGTGGCTGGCTTCTTACACAACATAATGTTTTCAAGGTTTGTCCATGTTGTAGCACGTGTTAGCATTTCGTCATTTGTATTGCTGAATAATATTGTATTGCATGGGCATATCACATTTTATTTATCCATCCAACAGTTGACAGACATTTGGGTTGTTTCCACTTTTGGGCTGCTAAGAATAATGCTGCTATAAAAATTTTTGTTCAAGTTTTTGTGTGGACATGTTTTCATTTCTCTTAGGTCTATGTGTATGGATAGACTTGCTGCATGATATGGTAGCTCTTTGTTTAACCATTTGAAGAACTTCCAGACTGTTTTCCATCTGCAATATCTTATATTCCTACCAGTGGAGTGTGAAAGTTTCTTTTTCTCCATGTCCTCACCAGCCCTTGTTATCATCTCTTTTTTTGATTGGAGCCCTCCTAAGTATGTGTGGTTTTGAGTTGCCTTTCTCAGATGACTCATGAAATTGAGCATCTTTTCATGTGTTTATTGGCCATTTGTATATCGTTTTGGGAGGAATGTCTATTCAGAATCTTTGCCCATTTTTAATTGGGTTGTTTGTCTTTTTTGAATTGTAATAATTCTTTATATATTTAAGATACAAATCCCTTAACCGATATAATGTTATTCCTTTTTTCCACATCATTTTCCTACTTTTCCCCGTCCTTAATATCCCCCACTCAGCTACGTACAGCACTTTTCATAGCTCCAATTTTCACCAGGTCTTTTGAAAATTTTAATAAAATTCTTTTTCCCATTCTACATAGTCTGTATTCAATGAAATGAAAGACATCTCTGAATGAGTCTATAATGCCAAGTTTCTTTGTTGTTGGATTTCCCTTTCCATGCTGTGTAAATATCAAACGTAGTTTTGTAGAAATTTTGTCTAATGGTCTACTGATTATGTGAGTACTGAAAAAAAGACTCCAATTATTTGTGCCAATTGCATTTACACATGCACAAGTTCTATTTCTAGAAATACTTCTTTAGACACTGGAGCCATTTTTGACACAAGTTTCTTACTTTTTTTTTCTTGTAGCTCCTGATATTTCTTTGCCTCTTGAGAATACAGAGAATTTCACTAGAAATAATATCATTATTGGTTGGGAAGCTTCAGCCTACCCAATACTACATCTGGAGTGGAAGGAAAAGGCAGACAAAATGTTCTTTCCTAGTGATGAAAGGTATATCTCAATTCAGGCACATGAATTGTTTGCACAGTACACACAGGCTGTGCCCTCAATATGTTAATATTTATTGATGATGTTAATGAATTCTCTTCCCCAGATCACATTTTATAGCACAAGTTTGAAATATTAAAATGCTTCTGTTGTAATCATGTCAGGCAATACAATAGTACCTTCCATATTCAAGATGATGGAAGATTTACAAAATAATTTTGTATATATGATCTCATCAATAGGATCTAGAGGTGTGCAAGTGGTGACAGAGAGAAAGGATGAAAGGGAGTTGTAGCCTGCTCTAGTGTAGTTTTTTTTTCAAAGTATGGCTCAAAGACCCCAGATCACAGTAACCTTTTTTTTTTTGTTTTTTTTTGTTTGTTTGTTTTGAGACTAGGTCTTGCTCTGTTGCACAGACTAGAGTGCAGTAGCGTCATCATAGCTCACTTGCAACCTCCAACTCCAGGGCTCAAGTAATCCTCCTGCCTCAGCCTCCCAAAGAGCTGAGATCACAAGTGTGAGCCAACACATCGACATGGATTCTCTTGACACCCTGGTGAAAAGATCAGCTGCAGAGCTCAACTGCAGCCAAAAGGATCAGGATTCAGGGAACATGCCTCCCAGATCTGCAGGTTAAAATAACTATTCCAGATGGCCTCAATTCCCTCTAAAACTTGACAACTGCTGGTATAGTTAAAGAAATAAACAGCATAATATGCCTTAGAATGAAATAGACTATGAGCCAATTATTAATACTTGACTTCTCTTATCCTGTTTCTTTTCCTTCTCAGGGATATCTCAGGATCGTTTAATAATAAATACATGTCGATCACCCAGAACATTCCATTGCCCAGAGTAAGCACTCAATAAATGGTAGGTATTATTATCAGTATTTTTAACCATGTCTCTGGGGCATTATTCTCAGAATAATGGGTGGAGAGGACATTTAAGTGGAGGAAACCATGTGAGCAAAGAAGCAAGATAATTATGTTACACAAGTCATTCTCTACAGATGTGTAGAGTGTACAACGGGGAGTAATAATAGGTAAATCTGGAAAAATAGGTTTGGCTGGATAAGAAGACCCAAAACCTTAGAGTACAGAGTTTGGATTTTTCACAGTAAGCCATGAAGTCATCAAAGGATTATTTATTTTTATTATAAGAATTTTCAAGCATCTTCGAAAGTAGAGTAAACAGTATAATGAAGCTCTCTGTACTCATCACCCAGGTTCAATAAATAATTACCAACATTTTGTCATATTGATTAATCCATCCTTTTTTTATTTTACTTTTTTCTTTGCCAAACTATCCCAAAAGCAATCCCCAACTTTCATGTTATTTCACCTTGCATACCTCAGTATGAGTCTATGGAATATGTGGTGCTTTCTTACATAATCAAAATGCCTTTATCATACCTAAAAAATTGACAATATTTCCTTGGCATCATCCATCAGGTTGTCCATAATCACATTCCCAAGATTGTCTTTCAAATGTCCTTTTACAGTTATTTTTTTGAATTAGACTTCAAATATGGGCCACACATTACAGTTGGTTATTGAGGTTTCTCAAGTCTCTTTAGTCTAGAATATTACCGTCCCCCATCCTTGCTTTTTATGTCATTAGCTTATTGCAGAAACCAGGTGCTTTTTTCGTATATAGCTTTCCATATTCTGGATTTTTCTATGGCCTTCCTTGGGGGTCAGTGCAATCATTTATCTTGTCCTTCTGTCCCCCCGTATTTCTTATAAGTGAATGTTCTGGACATGTTTAGATTCAGGTTCAGCTTTTTTGGCAAGAGCCCTTCATAGCTGGTGTGGTAGGCATTCCACCGCACCACTGCAGAGAAAGCACTGCAGGTCTGGCTCTCCCGCTTTTAGTAATGCTGATTAATACTGGCCAGTTGTTCCAGGAGGTGAACCCCTGATGCTTCCATGATAATATTCCTCATCACTTTTCAACTAATAGTTTCAATCAACTGATGATTATTGCCTGAATCAATTCTCCGATTCAGGTACACAATGATAATGTTCTAATTCTAGCATTACTTCCATGTTTATAGACTGGGACTTTTCTGTAAAGAATGTTTCCTCGTTCACTATGACAACTTGATAGCCCTGAAATCCAGTGCTTAGAGGAAAGGAAAGATAAATGCTAAATTCTTTCCTTTTAATTGCCAATTTTCAGAGTGAAGAGTTAGTGCCCTAATTACTTCAATGAATTTCAGTGAATTATATTCTTGTTGTTTTATCTTTCTTCTGATGTCATTATGAACTCACATTTTAAATACACAACGCATTTTAATCAATTTCATTACTTAATTTTTGGTGCTTAAATTCTAGTGTTTTTGATCAATGACTGTATATTAAGATTTTTTGAAAGAGCTATAAGTGATATGATCAAGCAGTCCTTTCAGATGACTCACCAGCAATAGGTTGAAGTGAATCAAAGGAAGAGACTTCAGGCATATAGCACAGAAAGGACACCCTCATAAGAGCCTTGCATAGAGGAAACAAGGCCCTGAATGCCAGTGGTGGCCGTGTAAATGGAGAGAAAGTGGCTGATTCAGGAGATATTGGAAATTGACAGGTCTTAGCAGCTGACAAGATATTGGAGATGACATGACAATATTTAGATGGAGCTGTCGAAACAGGCAAAAAGAATTTTAAAACTAAAACCTCTTTGGAGATTTTGGGACTGAAGATAAAGAATTGGGAGTTTTACAAAAATGACAGCTAAACAAATGAAAGAAAAGCAGAAAACAAGACCAAGATTAGTACCAGTAAAAAATGGATCACTGATTTTCTGTCTTTTTTTTTCTCCTTTCCTTTTCTTAAGACAGAGTCTCACTCTATTGCCTGGGCTAGAGTGCAGTGGCGTCATCAGAGCTCACTGCAATCTCAAACTCCTGAGCTCAAGTTATTCTCCTGCCTCAGCCTCCTGAGTAGCTGGGACTACAGGTGCATGCCACCATACCCAACTAATTTTTCTTTTTTTTTATTGTAGAGATGGGGTCTCGCTTTGTTACTCAGGCTGGTCCAATTTTCCCGGCACCATTTATTGAATAGAGATTCTTTTCCCCAGTGTACATTGCTGTCTACTTTGCCAAAGATCAGATGGCAACATGTGGATGATTTTATATCTGGGTTCTCTGTTCTGTTCCATGGGTCTGTGTCTCTATTTTTGTGCCAATACCATGCTGTTTTGGTTACTATCCTTGTAGTATAGCTTAAAGTCTGGTAAAGTGATGCCTCCAGATTTATTCCTTTTGCTTAAGGTTGCTTTGGCTATTTGGGCTCTTTTCCGGTTCCAAACGAAGCATAGAATTATTTTTTCTAGATCTGTGAAAAATGATGTTGGTATTTTGGTGGGAATTGCATTGAATTTGTGAATCACTTTGGGTAGTATAGACATTTTAACAATGTTGATTCTGCTGATCCATGAGCATGATATATTTTTCCACTTGTTTACATCATCTGCAATTTCCTTCCTCAGTGATTCATAGCTCTCTCTACAGAGATCTTTCACCTCTTTGGTTAAGTATATTCCTAGGTATTTTATTTTCTTTGTAGCTGTTGTTAAAGGTAATGAGTCTTTGATTTGACTCTCACCTTGACTGTTGTTGGCGTATATGAAAGCTACTGATTTGTGTACATTGATTTTGTAACCTGAGACTTTGCTGAATTTATTTATCAATTCCAGGAGTCTCTTGGTAGAATTTTTGCAGTTTTCTAGATATAAGATCATCTCATCACACAGCAACAACAAAAGTAAATAAATGGGACTTTATTAAATAAAAAGCTTCTACATAGCCAAAGAAACAATCAACAAAGCAAACAGACAACCTACAGAATGAGAGAAAATATTCACATGCTATACATCCAATAAAGGGCTAATAACGAAAATCTACAAAGAACTCAAGCAAATCAGCAAGAAAAAAAATCAAACAATCCCATTAAAAAGTGGACAAAAGACATTCACAGAAGCTTTTCAAAAGAAAGACAATGGCCAATAAACATATGAAAAAATGCTCAATGTCACTAATCATCAGAGAATTGTAAATCAAAACCACAATGAGATATCACCTAAGCCCAGTAAGAATGGTCTTTATCAAGAAGTCTTAAAACGATAGATGCTGACCTGAATGTGGAGAGAAAGGAACACTTATATAATGTGGGACTGCAAACTAGTGCAACCCCTATGAAAAATAGTATGGAGATTTCTCAGAGAACTAAAAGTAGCCCTACCATTTGATCCAGCAATTTCACTACTGGGCATTTACCCAAGGGAAAAAAATCATTTTATCAAAAAGATACTTGCACTAGAATGTTTATAGAAGCACAATTCACAATCATAAAGATGTGGAATCAACCCAAGTGCCAATTAATTCATGAGTGGATTAATAAAATGTGTATGTGTATACCATGGAGTGCTACTCAGCCACAAAAAAAAAATGAATTAATACCTTTTGCAACAATCTGGATGGAACTGAAGACCATTCCCCTAAGTGAAGTATCACAAGAATGGAAAAGCAAACACCACATGTACTCATTATTATATTGGAATTAACTGATCAACACAAGACTGAATGACAACTTAGAATTAACCAAGATAATCTGTGAATAATTTGAAATTTTCTTAATAGATTCTAGAACTTAAAAGACTGAGTAAAACTTGGCCACTTAACACAAATTTCTGAGATTCTTTGTATATCAAATAAAGGCAAGCTATATGATATGTCTGGGAAATATTTAATTAAAATACCTTGAGATTCTGGTAATAAAATAATCTAAGCATGGCATTGATCTAGTTTAATCGGGGGGCTTGATAAACACCAGTATATTAATAAGGGCATGTATATTGGGGAGAAGAAGAGTAGAACAGGGGTGCCTTAGCGTGCTTGGGCTTTTGGCTGCTTGGTCTGCCATAATAAAATATCACAGACTGAGTGGCTTAAACAATAGAAATTTATTTTCTCACAGTTCAGGATGCTCAAGATCAAGGTCTAGCAAGGGTCGGTTTCTGGTGAGGGCTCTCTTCCTGGCTTGCAGACAGCTAGCTGCCATCTATGTCTTCACAGGCTGAGGAGAGAGAGCTCTGGTGTCTCCTCCTCATTTTATAAGGGCACCAGCTCTATTGGATTAGGACCGCATTTAACCTTTGTCACCTCTTCACAGGTCCTATCTCCAAACACAGCCACATTGGGGGGTATGGCCTCAACATAGGAATTTTGGGGGGACACAAACATTCATTCTATAACAAGAGGTAAGGAAACAGTGGGATGTGGGTAGATGCAGCACTTAGAGGTTTACTCTCAGGTCAGCAGTTATTAAATACATGGTATCTAACCTGTTGTATATATAGGCTGTTCATTTGCATATCAAATTCCTGCAAGGAACTGCATCACAAAGAATAATACAGAGTATGGAGACTACATCGAAGAAGAGGAAGAACATGAATCCATTGACTATGAGAATGGAAACAAATTCATATGAGAGTATAGACATTTCACATAAAATATCAACTATATTTACTTATTAAATATACAATGATGACAGCTTTCTTAGAAAGTTGAAATTTCCAGTCAAAATTTCAAATATAATCATTCTTTCCAGGCAAATTAGGATCTAATTTTTTTTAAAGTATTTACCCAACTTAAGAGCCTGTCTTACTCATGTGATGGCCAAATATCACTTCAGTTGACAAGATTAATCAAGTGATACTGTGATCACTTTTCTGTGCTAAAGTTTTTGATAGGCATTATGAAAAGAAGGAAGACAGGTTGAATGCATAATTCATGCACTGAGGAAAATTAAAATTTTAAATGAGTTTAACCCTCTATTTCACAGACAAATAGCTTAGCATAACAGTATGGAGATTTATCAAAGAACTAAAACTAGAACTACCATTTGATCCAGCAATTCCACTACTGGGTATCTACCCAAAGGAAAAGAAATCAATATATCAAAAAGGTAGCTGCACCTCCCACCCCATGTTTATGGCAGCACTATTCACAGTAGCAAAGATATGGAATCAACCGAAGTTGTAAGTTCTCATTGATGGAGAAATGAATAAAGACAATGTGGTATATTTACACAATGGAATACTATTTAGCCATAAGAAAGAATGAAATCATGTCTTTTGAAGCAATACGGATGAAACTGGATGCCATTATCTTAAGTGAAACAAGCCAGGCACAGAAAGTCAAATATCACGTCTTCCTTCATGAGTAGGTGCTAAAC
>CAUYSK010085031.1:0-10508 GCA_963575035.1 Avahi laniger
TGAGGGGAATCAGATGGGCTGTAGCAGAGGAGTTCTGGTCTGAGGAGATGGGGGCAGGATCAATAACAGCAGCCTCGATTTTGTGTTTTCGAAGTGTTGATTAGCAGGTGTTCAGCATCCTTCTGTCTAGTCTTCAACCCATCAGATCTGAACAAACAGGTTAAAAGTCATCACCTTTGGTGACCAGATAGATCCTTTTTTGACGTAGAAAACAGCTTCTCCCTCATGTGCAACAGACAAGCAAGTTTACTTTGCTTTGGTTTGGTTTTTTTTTTTTTTACCTGAATACAAAGAAAGCAGTTTCTCGACAAGTGCAAGGTGGCAACACCCATGTGCCTCCAAGAATATTTGCTTCTACTGCACAAGAGGTATCCTCTTTGTTGTTGTTGTTGCTGTTGTTGTTTTTAAGGCTGATCAAGTGAAGCAGTGGGAATGGAAAAGGAACAAAGGAATCTGTAACTGGTTGTGGTCAATTAGCTGTGAACACCACTGCATCGGACCGGCCGAGGTCTCCTCTTTGGATGCTTTGGTTTCTACAGGGTTTTTTCTAAAACAAATAAAACTTTCATGAAATAAAAAGGAACTCATCTTCACCTAGTGCCAATTGGAAAGCGGTAGGTGCAGTGCTGACCGTGGGCCATTTCGAAGCCTGCCGTCTGATGGGTGGGACAGTGATTCTCAGGGCAAGCCCTGAGTTTACAGTCTCAGATCCTGAGTTTAAGATTTTTCTCTATTGCTTAACCTGTTTGTGCCATGTGGCCCGGTGCAGGTTGCTTCACCTATTTGGACCTCAGTGTCCTTCCTTATGAGATAAATAACTGCTCTGTTGCTTAACCCCCAGGATTGCTTTGAGAATTGAGTAGGGGAAGGTACAGGAAAGAACTGGGTAAACTGTGAAGTCTGGGCGATGGAAGGAATCGCAGATTTCCTCTTTATACACACCAAGAAGAAACCTTTTTTTATTACTCATTCATTTTAAAAAGTCTAAAAAATACAGATAAGCAAAAGGAAGAAAATAAGATTTGCCTGTATAAGATAAGATAGTAAGATCCTACCAACATCTGAATAGATTATCTTCTGCCTTTTTTTCTGTGCAAGGACGAACACGAAAATGAATAAACAAAAAACCAAGATCACACAGCGTATAGGATTTTATAATCTATCTTTTCACTACATCATGAACATTTTCCGTGGCATTAAATATTCTCATGCAAACTCATCTTTAAGATTGACAAAGAATTCCATTGTCTGGCTATATCACTATTTACCTACCGAATCCCCTGTATGGCCATTGCTGTTTCTCAATTGTTCGTTTTTGATAAGACTCTTCTTCCGTAAGTATTACCTGAGACAGTCAGGATATAACTTCATATTGTTTAGCCTGGGAGTCAGAGCTCTGTTACATACCACCAGCTCACTGTGAGATGATCAGGGTCTAGACTCGAGGCCGGTCCATCCCCCTGATGGGTGTTTCTGTGCATGTGTTTATGATCCTACTGGGTTCCCATTCTCTAAGGTGCTGATTGTATTTTATACACTGATTTATTCACTTTCCCATTGAATGTACCCAGGCCTATGTTGGCTAACTATTGAAAATTAGTCTTACCCTCAAAGAACAGAGAAATTAGAAAAAGGGAAGAAAAGACAGAGAATCAGAAAAAGTGACATAGAAGGAAAGTTGGCCTCCAGTTGAATGGGGCCAGAGTACAGGAGCTGGCGTGGTTCGTGAGAAAGTGCTAGAGTTCGTGTGAGAAGGCTTGTGTTTGAACCTCAGCTGTCTACTGCCTGGGAGGGCAAGGCTCCAGCACTCTGAACCTCAGACTTCTCTTCTGAAAATGGGTACCTAGCCTATTGGTTGCTGATTCTAATATAGCTCCTAGTAAGGTAATAGATTCATGAAAGTGCCTAATACAGGAGGAGCTCACACTTTATTTTTTAAAGAAGATGCAACTTCCTGGGGTGGCGGACTCTCTTGAGTTTCAGCTTCTAAGGCATTCTGCTCCAATTTAGCCATGACCTGGTCGATTTTTCCTCCCTTCCGCGAGGGTGTCTGAGACTGGGGAGCCTGTGAGTCATGTTGAACAGGTTCCGGGGCCCTAGGACACAGGCCCTGACGTGCTGCTCTGCTGCCCGCAGCGACCGGCTGGCCCTCCTCCAGGTCCGGAGGATCCTGCAGCAGCTGGGCCTGGACAGCACGTGCGAGGACAGCATCGTGGTGAAGGAGGTGTGCGGAGCCGTGTCCCGGCGGGCGGCCCAGCTCTGTGGTGCTGGCCTGGCTGCCGTGGTGGAAAAACGGAGGGAAGACCAGGGACTTGAGCACCTGAAGATCACCGTGGGTGTGGACGGCACCCTGTACAAGCTGCACCCTCAGTAAGTGCCCACAAGAGGCGGGGTGGGGGGGCGGGGGCAGGGGAGGTGCTGGGGACTGAGTGTGGACGTGGCATGGCCTCCCCAGCTACAGAATGGGAAGATGTGTCCCTGTCCTTTTATGGGAAAGGAGTGCACAATGTGGGAATATTAGCCAGCTCTGCACTCTCGCTTCCTCATCTGTAGAAGGCCAGCAGTGGTAATCCTTCCCTCCAAGGGCTAAATGCATGGGGATTAAATGCGTTAATACATGTAAAGTGCTTCATGCAGTGCTCAAGAAATGTAGGTTATTATTATTATTATCATATTCCCAGCCAACCTCACAGAGTAGTAATGAGACCTGATTATTTCGCACAGCACGAAGCATTTGTCAAGTCTAAGCTTGTTATAATTTTGTGAGTTCAGAATCGGTGGACAGAAGGATTAAGAGCCCTGGCAGGCGGTGTAGACCTGAATCCTGGCTCCACCACTTAGAGGCCGGGAGGCCCAGGGCCAGTTTCTCGCCATCTTCGAGCCTCAGTTCTTTTCCTCTAAACCGAGAACAAAAATTTTACCTATTTCATGGGTTGCTGTGAGGATTAAGTTAAATAGTATCTGTAGAGTGTGTGCCACTTCACAAAAGCACCAATAATGAAAGCTTTTATTTTTATTCAATGTTTTACATTTTGTTTTGGTGAAGAGAGAAAATATACAAATTTCCAGTTGTGCTGAATTGTATTCATGAACGTACCATTATTGCAATCCTTAATCCTTAGCTCTCGGTGTGATGCAGACTAGTTGTTCAAAATAACTGAGTGGTATTTTCTCTTGGTTTTTCCCTTGGGGCCACATGTTTTTGGTCTGGTTCCTATAAGACTCTCCCTTGAACCAAGATCTGACCAAGGGATAAAAAACCACATGATCATTTCAGTAGGTGCAGACAAAACATTTGATAAAATCCAATGCCCTTTCATGATAAAAACACTCCTCAAACTAGGAATGAGGGAATTTCGTTAAGCTGATAAGGGCATCTCTGAAAACCTATAGCTAACATCCTACTTAATGGCGAAAAATGGGGAGTGGGTGCTTTTCCCTTAAAATCAAGAACAAGACTAGGATGTCCACTCTCACCACTGCTGCTCAACATTGTACTGCCTCTAGTATGGCTTCCAGATCATCACTTGGTTTTTATCTCTCAGTCAAATCTTTTATTTTTCTGGAGACAGAAACATACTTGCCTGGGCCGAACTGCAGTAGCATCATCATAGCTCACAGCAACCTCAAACTCCTGGACTCAAGTGATCCTCCTGTCTTAGCCTCCCAAGTAGCTGCGACTACAGGTGCTCACCACCATGCCCAGCTAATTTTGTCTATTTTTCGTAGAGACAAGGTCTCACTCTCACTCAGGCTGGTCTCAAACTCCTGACTTCAAGCAATTCTCTCACCTCAGCCTCCCAGAGTGCTAGGATTACAGGCAGCCGGCCTCTCAGTCAAGTCTTAATTCAAGGGAGAGGCTTGTAGGAACCAGACCAAAAGTATATGATCCCAAGGGAAAAATCAAGAGCAAATCTAGTCAGGGCAATTAGGCAAGAAAAAGAAATAAAAGACATCATATTGGAAAGGCAAAAGTAACACTATCTTTATTTGCAGATGACATGATTTTCATATAGAAAACCCTAAGGAATCTGCACACACACACACATACACATACGACTATTAGAAGTATAAACAAAACAAGTCCAGTAAGTTTCAGGATACAAGATCAATATACAAAAATCAATTGTATTTGAAGCAAGAATTGTTTGTGGAAAAAAAATCAATTGTACTTCTATATATTTGCAATGAACGATCCAAAAATGAAATTAGGAAAACAACTCCATTTACATCATTATCAAAAGGAACAAAATACTTAGGAATAAACTTAGCAAAAGAAGAATGAGACTTTTACTCTGAAAACTACAAAACATTGTTGAAAGAAAATAAAAAGATGTAAATAAATAGAAAGACATCCCATGTTCATAGATTGAAGACTTAATGTTGTTAATATGGCGATACTCCCCAAATTGGTCTGTAGATTCAACACAACCCCTATCAAAATCCCAGCTGGCTTTTTTGTAGAAATTAACAAGCTCCTAAAATTCATATGGAAACGGAAGGGACCCAGAATAGATGAAACAATCTTGAATAAAAAGAAGAAAGCTGAAGAACTCACACTTCTTGATTCCAAAACTTATAAAGCTACAGTAATCAAGACAGTGTGGTACTGGCATAAGTATGGATGTGTAAATCATTGGAATAGAATAAACCCTTACATTTATGGTCCAATGACAAGGGTACCAAAGCCATTCAGTGGGGAAAGCATAGTCTTTTTTTTTTTTTTCTGAGACACAGTCTTGCTCTGTTGCCCAGGCTAGAGTGCCGTGGCATCAGCCTAGCTCACAGTAACCTCAGACTCCTGGGCTCAAGCAATCCTTCTGCCTCAGCCTCCCGAGTAGCTGGGACTACAGACATGCGCCACCACGCCTGGCTAATTTTTATATATATATATATATATATATATATGTTTTTAGTTGTCCAGATCATTTCTTTCTATTTCTTAGTAGAGACGGGGGTCTTGCTCTTGCTCAGGCTGCTCTCAAACTCCTGACCTTTAATGATCCACCCGCCTCGGCCTCCCAGAGTGCTAGGATTACAGGCGTGAGCCACCGTGCCCAGCCTGCGTAGTCTTTGTAGCAAACAGAGCAACGATTGGATACCCACATACAAAAAAGTGATGTTGGATAACTACCTCACACCATGTTCAAAAATTAACTTAAAATGGATCAAAGACCTGAGTATAAGAGGTAAAACTACAAAACTCTTAGGAGAAAACATAGATATAAATCCTGGTGAACTTGGATTAGGCAATGATTTTTAAAATCTAACATCAAAAGCCCAAGCCACAAAAGAAAAAATAGAAAAATTGTACTTTATCAAAAATTTAAAACTTTTGTGCTTCAAAGGATATTATAAGAAAGTGAAAAAATAATTCACAGAATGGGAGAAAACATTTCTAATCACATATATTCATAAAAAAGAATGAAGAACTGACACATGTATAACATTAACAAACCTGGAAAACATCATGTTAAGTGACAGAAGCCAGACACAAATTATACAATTTCATTGCATGAAATTGTCCAGAATAGGCAAATCTGTAGACATAGAAAGTAAATTAGTGGTTGCTAGGGGATCCTGGGGCTTGGTATGAGTGGGGCGTGACTACTGATGGGTACAGGGTTTTCTTTTAGAGTGATGAAATGTTCTGGGATTAGATAGTGGCAATAGTTGCACAACTTTGTGAATGTACTAAAAACCACTGAATTGTATACTTATTTTTTTAAAAAAAAGACTTAATTGAGCAGCGACTGCCAAGTCATTTTCTCCTTTTTCCCCAGGCAGGCTGGAGATAACCACCCTTACTATGCCTCAAACTTTCTTTTCCCATGTAGCTGGCAGAGCCCCAGGGAGCTGCTGTGGTAGTTAGAGTTGGTTCAGAATCCGCTCTGGCATGTTGGCCTTCAGAGATGGCCACCATCTGTACCCCAGGCAATCCAGGGTCCCAGGACCAAGGCCTAGATGCCCAGGACTCTGGTATACACACTTCCACCCCACAGACTGACCAGATAACTCTGACTCCCAACAAGCCCTTTCAAATGGATTTAGTATCTCAAAAGATAGTTGAGAAACGCCAAGTATCATTGTGATTAAGATTGTGTGTTTTAAGGCTGGCACAGTGGCTCATGCAGGTAATCCTAGCGCTCTGGGAGGCTGAGGCTGGAGGATTGCTTGAGCTCAGGAGTTCGAAACCAGCCTGAGCAAGAGCGAGACCTCATCTCTAAAAAAAAAAAAAATCATAATAAATAAATAAAAAGATTGTGTGCTTTGGGGGAAAATTAGTGGAGAGAGGGATAGATGAATGACCGATAGATAAAGCAAACAGGGCAAAACTTTAATTTTGTTGTGTGTAGGCAGAGGGTGTACGGATGTTATTATTATGGATGAAGCTGGAGGACGTTATGCTAAATGAAATAAGCCAGACAATGAAACACACACACACACACACACACACACACACACACACACACACAGATACAGAAAGAAACAGTGGTTACCAAGGGTATATGTGGGGGGAGGAAATGGGGAGATTGAGGGTCAGAGGATACCAAGTAGCAGATACGCAGGATGAACAGGTCTAGAGATCTAACATGCAACATGGGGACTGTAGGTGATAATACTGTACTGTATTTGGGATTTTTGTTAAATAAGTTGGTTTTAGCTGCTCTTGTCATAGAAAAGAATAATTACGGGAGATAACAGGTATGTTAATCTGCTTCACTATAGTAACCATTTTACCAGCTATATGTATCCCATAACAGCATACTTGTAAACCTCAAATATATATAATAACATTTGTGTATTTTTTTAAAAAGACTGAGTGCACACGCCTATAGGCCCAGGAACTGGGGAGGCTGAGGCAGGAGGATCACTTGAGCCCAGGAGTTCAAGTCCAGCCTGGGCAACATAACGAGATCCCATGTCTAAAAAATAAATAAAACACATTTTAAAAAATTTTTGAATAAAAGAAGCTGTTTAGAGCATTGAGAATCAAGCTGGGAGGAAGAAACTAGATTACAATCATTTATAAATGTGCTGATCCCGCACATAAGGGTTGATGACATTTCTCTGTCTGTTTCGTAGCTTTTCTCGGATATTGCAGGAAACTGTGAAAGAACTCGCCCCTCGGTGTGACGTGGCATTCATACTGTCGGAAGATGGCAGTGGGAAGGGAGCAGCTCTGATCACCGCCGTGGCCAAGAGGTTACAACCGCCATGGAACGAGAACTAGGAGCCCCCAGGACTGGGCCCGACGTCCCCTGGACACTGCCCAGCCTTCCCAATAGCAGACGAGTCGGTCAGAGACCAACAGGCAACCTCTTGGCCGACTTCACCTTCTGCGTGGCTGAAAGAGAACCCCAGGTTCTCAGCTACTCAGCGTCTTGTTACTGGCTTCACAGTGGCATTACATGACATCTCTACTTGGTGTATTTGGGCCAAAGACGGACCAACTTGTGAAATCAAAGTGTCTGTCCTGAGAGATCCCCTTTCAGCAAATTTTTCAGTTGAGGCCTGAGCTGTCAGTTCTCTGTGGCTTTAGGGCCTGTGGCTGCTGGACTTCAAAACATGTAGAGTCTGCTCCTGTGGGCCTGGCTGGCTGACTTCCCCACCATGATGTTTAAGCCGTCTCTTACAGTAGGTTGGGCCCTCTACTTGTGGATGAACATCTGAGAGGAAGAAGGACTCATGTAATGAATTAGGGGGGATCTAATCTAACTTGTCCTTAACTTGTCATGTTGACTCCAAACCTGAAGAGAGAACAAAGACTTTGGCCTACCCAGCCCCAGGAAGCAGAGAGGTTGATTGCCAGGGAGCCCTGTAGGAATCTTTTCATGCTTAAAGTGAGTTATGCCAGCACCCTGTAGGATCTTTGTTCCTTAAGGAGTGGGTGCCACGGGTTAGGGTGCTATTTGGGGGCATCTGTTTTTCATTTTATAAGTGGTTGTGTTGCTGCTGTTGACAGTCGTTTTAAGGACAGTTAGGTATTTGAGATTCAGTAAATTAATAAAAAAATATTTGATTTTCCAAGAAACTTTGCATGAAGTGCTGATATTTCTTCTGGGAGGCTCACTTGGCAACTCGACGCTCTGTTGGTGGAATAAAGGATGCATAGGCCAGGCGCGGTGGCTCACACCTGTAATCCTAGCGCTCTGGGAGGCCGAGGCAGGCGGATCGTTTGAGCTCAGGAGTTCGAGACCAGCCTGAGAAAGAGCGAGACCCCATCTCTACTAAAAAAATAGAAAGAAATTAGCTGGACAACTAAAAATACATAGAAAAAATTAGCTGAGCATGGTGGCACATGCCTGTAGTCCCAGCTACCCGGGAGGCTGAGGCAGTAGGATCACTTGAGCCCAGGAGTTTGAGGTTGCTGTGAGTCAACCTGATGCCACGGCACTCTAGCCAGGGCAACAGAGTGAGACTCTACCTCAACAACAACAACAAAAAAGGATGCATAGAGTGAGAAGGAGCTTGAACATATCTCTAGTCCAAACTTCCTACCAACAGGGGGTAGTATACAGAATATTTTCTACAATTTCCCTAACAGATTATCCAGATTTCATCTGAATACTTCAGTAACTGGGCATTCACCATGTGATCCCACACCTCTCCCTTTCGAACAGCTGGAGTTAACTGGAGTCCTTTTGACCTTCGAACTGACCTCAGTTTCCCTGGAACGTGGTCCCTCCCACACACCACACAGTCTCCATTCTACACTGTCCCTGGCCATTTCTCCAGCCCATGTCCTTTCTCTTTCTCTCTCTTTTCATCTCCTCCTTCATTTGAACTCCCTGTGACTTTCTGTTTTGTCACACAGATATCTGTATGAGTTTCTTATCTGGCCATGGAGATCGTTAAACTCTTTGTCAGACACATTTTTGTATTGCCCACGTGGACACGGCACCATGCCATTCTTGTTAAATACTTATGGAGGGAGGCACGATTGAAAAATAGAACTTTTTAAAAGAATTTTCCCTGGAAAACCATAGACTATTATCATGGGAAACAAACTGAAAAGAATAATATTTCAGATCATCCAGGTTGATTTTATTTTGACTTATGTGCTTAATGATATACTTAATTACACACCACTTCAAGTCCACACAGGGTTGTTGGCTGCCTTTCCATAAGGCTGTGATTCCCAGTACTAAGTGTCACCATTTGCTAAAGCAGGATGTCCAGACAGACAGAAGAGGGGAGGCTGAGTCTAAAGGGCAAGAGAGAGGCCAGCCAGGCTGGGGACAGGTGAAGGAGCTCCCTTGGAAATATTTTTTCACACATTCAATAAGCATATTCAGTGATAATACTGTGAGAAGGTCCTAGATTTACCAAAATTAATTTTTTTTATATATTTGAAGGTTACACTTCTCTGGAGAAATATTTTATGGATTTATTAAATTTATCTTTTTGTATTTTGAGGTTACACCTCTCTGGAGAAATGTTTCACCTTATCAGATTTTGTCTCAGTCAACAGAAAACCTTCCTTGTCATCTCTCCCTGGGTCTCCCATTCCTTGGTAAGACAGCCTTGGTTTCTGGTCCCTTTCCGCCCTGGTTCTGCTCGGGGTCTCTCTCTTTGCCATTCTTCCTGACAGATGACCTGACCCAGAGATTCAGGTTGCTGCACTGCCAAATTCCCCCATGACCTGGTCTCTCACTCAGCACAGGTTTGGCAGGTTAGAGGAAGGAGGTCACCTAGCTGCTTCCCTCCCAGCTCTGGTCTCTTATTAAAAAAAAAAAAAAGGTGGGGCAGGGAGACCCAAGGTATCTAAGCAATCTTGCACATTCTGACTAATTGATGTCATCACAGACTCCCTGGACAAGAACTAGAATCTCAGAGAGGGCTCAGATCTCTCTTGCCGTCTTTGGATGGGCAGCCCCTGAAACAGCTGGAGCGATGGAGGGTTAACTTCTCCTCAAAGTTTACTAGGCAAGACCAGCAACTATACAACAAGGTAAACTGTCCTCATGAGAACCCCAAAGACTGTTCCTTTTAAGAAGGGTATCTTTCTCTACATCGTCTAGCTCTGTTGGTACTTTCTCCCAGTAAACTTTTGCCCAGAAAGAGCTGATGAATATAGATTTCATTTAAGAACTAGATTTTCCCCATGCCTCTGTCTCTCCAGAACAAGTGACATCATTTCCATTTGTCTTTCTTCAAAAATCTTTTCTCTGGGCCGGGGGCGGTGGCTCACACGTGTAATCCTAGTACTCTGGGAGGCTGAGGCAGGAGGATTGATTGAGTTCAGGAGTTTGAGGTTTCAATGAGCTAAGCTGACGCCACTGCACTCTACCCAGGGCGACTGAGTGAGACTGTGTCTCAAAAGAAAGAAAGAAAGAAAGCTTTTCTCTTTTCCCATTAGCTGGGCATTCCAGGAGAATAAGGACTTGAGTCTCATTCTTTCTACTGTCCCCAGCCTACCACAGTGGCTGGCAGTGGGTAGCCATTGGACAGTTCTCTAAATGAAGGAGTGAATGAACACTCAAATCAGCACATGAATGAATTAT
>CAUYSK010085033.1:0-18159 GCA_963575035.1 Avahi laniger
TTTTTTCTGTGCATGAGTTCTATGCAATTAAATTATCAATATTAATTGTAACAGTAAGAACATCAAGCAAGATTTTCACAAATCAACTGCAGCGTTTTTGCCCAAGGGGCCACCCATCACGTAGCGTGTGCTACAGCATGGCAGCGTGAGTTGCCTGTGTACTACACGGCTCCCAAGGTAAAGAGACGTGTGAATTACTTATGCTTCACGAGGCCCTGGGCTCAAAACTGGTGTGAGTTAAATACAACTCATGTGGCAGTTAATGTGTTAAACTTCCTAAACTTCTCTAAGCACATTAATTGTCAATTACTTGAGTGGCCTCCTTCTGTTACATGCTAAACTGTATTCCTCTTCCCAAATGAGTAGAATAGGTAAAAACACTAGACTAGGTTAAAAAAAAAAACTAGTTCATTTCTTTAAATAGTTCAATTTTTTCCTATTAATTATTCTGAAGCTGAGAAGTTATTCCTACAAGTAATAGGCATAGTCATAATAAACCATAAATAATAGCACTACCTCAGATTTATATAGTCTTTAAAATTTATCTTAAAATTATGATATCTACCATCTGGCTTTACTCTCCAAAGTACCTTTCTAGCAAGTGTTATAGTTATCACAGATGATATAACTCAGGCCCATAAAATATAAGGAACTTATCCAGGATCATTTATCTAGTGAGCAATAAAATCAAAACTAAAACATACATCTTTTGACTCCTGCCATCCCTATCAGATAAAAGCTGAATACAGCACAGCAATAAAATGCCAGAAATGGAATAATACCACCTACCTGAGACTCATATGCAATGCCAGGTCCTGAACAATACGGTCATGTTTGCCTGTAGACGAGTGCTTCCCTAGCCAGCTCGGGAAGGTGGGGAACTGGGTCATGTACCCCCTCATCAGCTCTCCAGGAAGAACGCTGGCATAAATGGCCTGAAAAAAAAAAAATCGATTGCAGTCCAGAATTTATATTCAGTACAAAGTTACTTCCTTAGCAGCTGGTGACTTCCCAGCAGTCTACAGAACATGAAGAACACTGTCCTCGGTGCCTACAGGGTAACAGTCAGGCCCGTTCCCTGCATCTGATCTGTTGGGAAACTTCTCCCAGAGAAGACAACAGACTGCGGGACACACCTGGGTCCAAAACATGTTATGGCCCTCAGAGAGATCTTCACGCCAACTCAGCCTCCTCAACCAACTGATCTCAACACACCAGTTATCTCGTGGATGCCAATGTCACGGCAAAAATTAGCTTAAGAGGAGTAAGATGGTCCGCAACATAAGCGACTGATAGCACAGGTAGATTAAAGAACGGAAAGTCTAACGATTAGAGAATCAATTAAACTGGCACTTGAGAAAAAAAAATGTATCCTTACACGGATGTCTTCTATGTCCAGGGTTTTCCTTTTTAAAGGCTGGAATCGTGTTCTGCATAAATGTTATATCCTGCTTTATTCTAACGATGTTCTCTCATGAGCATTTTTCCATATTATATAATCTGTATAAATAATTTCAAAGGCTGCATAATATTTCATCAAGAGGATTTATCACAGTCATTCTCCTGTTCCTGGACATGGAGATTTTCTCTAATTTTTTGCTGTCAGAACTAATGTTTTAGGGAATATTTTTATACATTAAGCTTTTCCTATGTTTAAAATTATTTCTTCAGGATAAAGTCTCAAGGTATAAGTATTTTTTTTTTAACTTACCTCAGTGGTCCTGAAAAAGGTACAATTATTAAGTAAAGAAAAACTTTTTTTTTTTTTTGTTTTGAAACACAGTCTCGCTTTGTTGCGCAGGCTAGAGTGAATGCCGTGGCGTCAGCCTAGCTCACAGCAAACCTCAGACTCCTGGGCTCAAGCGATCCTCCTGCCTCAGCCTCCCGAGTAGCTGGGACTACAGGCATGCGCCACCATGCCCGGCTAATTTTTTCTATATTTTTAGTTGTCCAGATAATTTCTTTCTATTTTTAGTAGAGACGGGGTCTCGCTCTTGCTCAGGCTGGTCTCGAACTCCTGAGCTCAAGCGATCCACCCGCCTCGGCCTCCCAGAGTGCTAGGATTACAGGCGTGAGCCACCGCGCCTGGCCCAAGAAAAACTCTTAAAAACTTTAAAACATAAGAGAAAGGACTCTGTTATCTCCAGAGGGAGTTCTTGGTTTCTGTTTTCAAGCAATGTGTGGGTAGAATTAAGAGAAGGGCAGGCATCCTGGAAGTCCCTTGCTTATAATTATAACTCAGGCCAACAATCCTGGGTAAATGCACAAGTAACATTCTTAATGTGAGTGTTTGCCAAACTCTCTTTTGAGTTAAAGCTATCAACCTGAATACAGTTCACAGTATAAAGCCATCTCTTTGGCAAGGAAGAAAATCAGAATCCATGTATCAGAAAGGCGGCCACTGAGCTGCCCTGGCTGCACTTTTTCAAGGAGGAGCTACTTAGTGGCCACCTGGGAGAGCTAAGCGTCACCCCCCCCAAAAAAAGGATTCTTAAAGTAAACCAGAGCACATCAATCTTTTGATTCACATCTTACTTATAAACCAAAATCTAACCTTCCTATTTCCATGTGTCCATTTACACAGAAACATTTTCAAAACACTGAAAGTAAGGCCAGATTAAGAAACAGACAGTGGTGACCATAAAGTCTTTTAATCTGTTAACAGACTGAATCTTTGCTGTAAGAGCCATACTGTTTACCTGGTATCTCAAGTGATCACAGGCGCTAAAAGCCATATGTTTTGTTCTCTTTAACTAAACCAGAGTCTGCACTTTAACTACCTGTGTGGGCAGAAGGCTCCAGTTTTGCTTACTCCGGATCTGGCTGTCTACTAAGTCGCCGTCACATATGCTGTCTGCCGCTCGGCTTAGGAGCATCAAGTGCTTTTTCACGTCGCCCCTGCAGGAGAGAACCAGTCTGGATTACACTGCCATCCACACACCAGGTCCCTCCCTCCTAGGTATCTGGCCTCCGCCGTGCTGGGAGGGTACTAATCCTACCCCTCACTAGCTCTGAACACTCACCCTGCAGCTACAGGCTTGACATGTAGGTAGTTCTCGTGGACAAAGAGGGGTGCTATTGAATAATCATGAAAAAAGAGATCTGACTTGTCCATAAGTGACATATGAGCAGTCTCCTCTCCAGCTGCAAACACTTTCCGGGCAACATCAAATGGGCCCTAAAAAGAGGGAAGGACACATATACTAGAACGGACAAAATCCAGAACACTGACGACACCAAATGCTGGTGAGGATGTGGAGTAACAGGAACTCTCATGAATGGCTGTTGGGAATGTACAATGGTACAGACCCTTTGGAAGACAGTTAAGCAGTTTCTTACAAAATTAAACATACTCTTACTATATGATTCAGCAATTATGTTCCTTGGCATTTACCAAATAAACCGAAAACTATGTCTACCCAAAAAGCTCCAAACAGATGTTTATAGCAGCTTTATTTATAATTGCAAACAGTTGGAAGTGACCAAGATGTCCCTCAGTGGGCGAGCAGACAAATAAACTATGGCACATCCAGTGGAACATTACTCAACAACTAAAGGAAATGAGCTATCAGGTCATAAAAAGACAGGGAGGAACCTTAATTGCGTATGACTAAGCGAAAGAAGCCAATCTGAAAAGGCCACATACTGATGTTCCAATTATATGACATTCTGGAAAAGGCAAAACTATGGAGACAATAAAACAATCAGCAGTTGCCAGGGATTAAGAGGGAGAGAGAGGGACGACAGGCGGAACACTGAGGATTTTTAGGGCGACGATACTACTCTGAATGACTCTAGAATGGTGGATGGTGTCACTGTTCGTTTGTCAAAAGCCATCAAATGTCCAACAGCAAGAGCGAACCTTAATACAAACTGTGGACTCTGGGAGATAATGATGTGTCGACGTAGCTTCACTGATTGCAACCGATGTCCACTGCAGTGCGGAGGTTGACAGCAAGAGAGGTATAGTGCATGGTGGGTGGGGGGTACACGGGAACTCTGTACCTTCCACTCAATTTTGCTATGAACCTAAAACTGCTCTAAAAAATAAAGTGCATTAATTTTTTTTAAAAAGGGGCTTAATCATTACTCTAATAATAAATTCTGACTAGTGACTAGGTAAAATGGAACACAGAGGTAAATGACATAGACCTCTAGTTTTGGAGAGATTATTAAACTAAACCATCTGAAACATTATTCTGAAGAGTACAAAAAAATTCAAAATATGAAGCCGTATGTAAGAAACTCCAGAAAAGCCATTTATAACAAAAGCATGAGTATAAATTAAAACTTATCCCTTTGTCAAAATGCATAATACACACAATGACATCTGTGGGGAGAAATTCATTTGAAATAGAGATACTTTCAGCACCTGTCTATAGCTCTTATTATAAACATCCATGTGTTCCACAGGTGTATCAAGGAACTATAATAACTTTTTTTTTTTTGAGAGTCTTGCTCTGTTGCCCGGGCTAGAGTGCTGTGGCATCATCCTAGCTTACAGACAACCTCAAACTCCTGGGCTCAAGCAATCCTGCCTCAGCCTCCCGAGTAGCTGGGACTACAGGCATGTGCCACCATGCCTGGCTAATTTTTTTTCATATGTATATTTTTAGTTGTCCAGATCATTTCTTTCTATTTGTTTAGTAGAGACAGGGTCTCGCTCTTGCTCAGGCTGGTCTCGAACTCCTGACCTTGAGCGATCGACCCGCCTCAGCCTCCCAGAGTGCTAGGATTACAGGCATGAGCCACCGTGTCTGGCCTATAATAACTATTTTTATTAAGCTAATACCTATGAAACAAGAAGTGTTTTGGCTTGAGAAAGTAACAGAAATGGAAATTTATTTTACCAGTTTAATGTCCTTTTTGGCCCTGTGAGAATCAGCCTTGGCCTGGTCATAGGTTAATGCCTTATTTCCTGCACACCACATACTTAGATTGTGTAAAACCTAAAAGAATCACAAATAAGACAATGTCAAGATGGAAAAATACTGCTACTCTCCCTCCTGGAAGGTTGAAGGCATCAATTCAAAAGAATCAACAACTTTCACATAATAGATATTTATTTTACCTGTCTGATATCTTGATTGGCTCCCAAAATTATTTCATTCATAGCTGGAGGGGGAATCTTCAAGCCCTCTTTAAATGCAATAGACATCATAGCACCCTGAAATTAAAAAGAGGAGGAATCTTCAATGATTTTTTAAAAACTAATATGATCAGGTATTTTAAAAATATTTAGCAGGTACTTTTAAAAACTGACCCTTAAATAAATAGGATAGAGTGATGGGGAAAAAAATTTCAATCACCATACCTTAATCTGTTCAACCCGAGCTCTTTGAAAACGAAGATCAAAACAATAATGAATCAAAGAGCGAATCTTGGGATGATTTCTATCATTGCACATACAAATAATGGGAATTTTGGTATGTTTTATCAGGCCAATTAATTCCTGAAAGGCAAATTTGCAACACGAAAATAATTATTTAAAAAATAACAAATACCACACTATGTATTTTAGCTTTTAAAAACTTCCTCAGCTACAGAACACTTGAGATGCTACTAAAACGTAAAATAAAAACAAAACTTCCTCAGCAGCATGCCTTAATTGCCGTATCAGTGCACGATAATGTCTTAAAAATCTAAAAATCCACAGTAAAACTGCAAAAATAAGGTGCTTTCATCACCTGAATTCCGCCCCTGTCCTCACTGCCTGCCATGCCGTCCACCTCGTCCATGATGAGAGCGTGCTTCACGCTTCCTGCACAGGCTGCTCCGCCGGCCCGGGCGGAGGGGCAAGGGAAGGGACGAAAACAAAATACCAACTGTTCAAAACTTGCTTTATAGGAAATCATATAACACATAATACACTTCCAAACCCACAAGAGTATGCAGGGAAAAGAAATTCTCCCTGCCGCTCCCTCCCTGGCGCACCCAGTTTCCCTGCCCGGAGGCAGACAGCAGCCTCTTGTCTATCCTTTAAGGGATGCTCTATACATACTGAAAACATGTGCACGTAAAAATATACACCTTGGTTTTGTCATTTAACATATTTTGGTGATTTGTGCTTTATCTGTAGATATATAACAATTCATTTTTTAAGGCAATTCAATATTTCATTTTACACATGTCCTAATTTACTTAATCACTATTAATGAAATTAGGATGTTTCTAAGTTTTTGCTATAAGTCATACTATACGAATATCCTTTCATATCTCTATATATGTCATTTTGCACATACACAAGTATAATAGCTAAATTCCAGGAATTGAAACTTCTGAGTTAAAAGGTAGATTTAATTTAACTGTGAGAAGTACTGCCAGATTGCTCTCCAGAGTTGTACCAACTTCCACTCTAACCAGCCATGTGTAAGAGTAACATTTCCTGAGCAACTTCTTTTCAACAAAGATTTTCTATCACTGAAAGTATCAAGAATTCAGGTGACAAAGCAACACATCATAGACTCTAACTAGCAGCTGTGCAGGCCTTAATTTGGGCATCTTGTTTTCCCCATGAACTCTGGCCACACGGGACCGTTAGCCACAACTGAAACACCGCGGCTTCTCTCCTCTCCCACTGCCTTTGCGTGAGATGACCTCTTCTACCTCCAAATGGTTCTCTTTCTCACTGAGGCCTTTCAAACAAATATCCTTTTATCCCAATGTCCAAACACAATTACTTCTTCATCTACAGGCCTTGTCACCTCACTCATCACACTATATTACAGTCATTTATTTTGTTTTCCTCTTCACAAGATTCACCTGTGAATCCTCTAAAACTCATATGCAGATTATATAAATATGTGCATGTACACATTTTTATTACATTCCCAGAAACCTCTAAGACCCAAAAAAGTGTAAGCACTGCCCCTTAAGAGTTATGTCAGAGGCTTTCTTATTCTAGTTAGCCCCAGGAGTTAGCAGAGTGCTTGGTGTATAGTAGCGTTCAATACAGGTTACTGAACATTGAAATGAACTTGTTTTTCTTACATAACAACAAAAAACGGTTCAAAAACCCACATACTTGAATAAAAGCCTTTGATGCTGGTATTATCCAATGATTCGGCAACAACTGCCTTCAAATTGTTCTTACTCCGAGTATCACTGGCATTCAGTTCCACGTAGGTGTATCCCAATTCCTAATTAAAATATCAGAAGCCATCACCATCACAAGTTCATTTACCTCCCCCACAAAAAAGGCCAGTTAAGAAAGAAAGAGGGCACACCCTTCCCTCTTCCTGATTTCCAAGAAGGAAAAAAAAAAAAAAAAAGAAAGAGATTACGAAAACCACATAAAGGATCATAGGTAAAAATATAAAGCATAATAACAACAGACAATGAGATTATAATGTGCCTCACAATTTTAAAAATTTTTAAATTTTTAGACTATCATACATGCATACAACACACACAAACACAGAAGTTTGGTCTTAAAACTTCAGCTGGTAAATCACTAATCCGGAAAAACATATCTGAACAAGCAATTTTACTAAGTTTACTTCCTAAAGTCCCAAAAAGAATATAATCATCCCAAGAATTCAATAACAGATATAAAATTAATCTATTATAAGAGACCAAAAAGTAATTCTCTTCAAAATGAATTACGAAGTTAAATCATTGTCAAACTATCCCCAATAAATTTTCTTCTCAAATCATGAAAGTTCAAGTTATTTTGATTCACTTCTCAAAATTGATAAAATGCCTTAATTCAATTTCCAAAAAACCTAATGTCAATAATACAGAGAGACCTAGCACTCTGGGAGGCAGAGGCGGGTGGATCATTTGAGCTCAGGAGTTCGAGATCAGCCTGAGCAAGAGTGAGACCCCGTCTCTACCAAAAATAGAAAGAAATTAGCTGGACAACTAAAAATATATAGCAAAAAAATTAACCGGGTGTGGTGGAGCATGCTTGTAGTCCCAGCCACTCGGGAGGCTGAGGCAGGAGGATCGCTTGAGCCCAGGAGTTTGAGGTTGCTGTGAGGTAGGCTGACGCCACAGCACTCTAGCCCAGGCAAGAGAGTGAGACTCTGAATTTATCTCTATCTATCTATCTATCAATAAATAAATAACATAACATAAAATAAAATAACAGAGAGAAAAGAGTCATGTTCTCAATTTTAGGGACTAGGAAAAAATGTATTTTTTGCTTTTTCTTTAATGTTTATAAATACAGTGAAAAACAGCTAAATATTTATATTCAAATGTTATGTGCTGGTCTGATTTGCTCTAGTGCTTAGGAAAATCAAGTCCTTTCATTGTCTAGAGATCCAGTAGCAAGAGACAAGGACAAAGGCAGTATCACAATGGTAACAAGTAGAATCCTGATTTGGACAAGCCGAGTTTAAACTGTGCCAGCACCCTCTCCTCTCCAAGCCTTTTCATTTGTCCATGTGGATGATAACAGTACGTATATTCAGTACACAGAATTATTACAAGGGTACATAAGATATCTGTACCTTTCAGGATCTGTAACACATATTTATATTACCTATAAGATAATGTACCCAAGTACTTAGTACACTGCCTGGCTGATGGGTAAATAATACCTATTATTATAATTACCAATATTAGAAAAGGATGAAAATGACAAATATCACCAGAACCAAAGCAAATTCTAAAAGTTTGATTTTAGAAAAATATACATCATAGGTTTATAGACATACATCACATACACACTCACACATACACATTTAGCGCCTACACAAGACCGCTCTGAGGTCATCTTTCCAACCACGCTACCACAGAGGACCCACCTGACACACCAGAGAAGCTGTGGTGGTTTTGCCAACACCTGGAGGGCCTGAGAGTAACGCTGCTTTAAAGCTAGAGCCATCATCTTTGCCGGCAGATTTACCAAACTTTGCTGCTAGGAAAAAAGAGGTTCCAGAGTGTTAACCTGCATCACCTAAAAGAAATTCAGGAATAGTTGTGCATAAACTTCACATAGAGAGCAGTCCTCCAATTTGATTCTAAATTTGCAGAATATTTTCTATAAAGTATTAACAGTTTCCAGAGCATTTACTGAAATTCTACTCCCTACCTTACCTCTACCCAAAATAAGAAACTAAAACTAATTCACTTTAAAGCTCTGCATTTGAAACAATAATTTTATGAGTTTCCCTTCCTCCAAATCCACATGCTACAGAGCACGCGGCCTGGACTCTGATCCTAACTCCGTCCACCGAGCTCCACCTCTCGCCAGCTGGGAGCACTTCAGAAGTAAGTGACTTAACCCCTCTGTGCCTATCCCCTCCTTCGCAAACCGAGGACGACAGTAGCAAAGCGGCTGGCAGGGATGCCATGAGCACAGAAGTGCTGAACACAGAGACCGACGTGCCTCAGCAAGCGTTAGCAAGTATAATCGGCTACATGGTCACAAAAAGAAACAAGGATTTGAAGATGCTGTGTCTGTAACTATCCTGCACCACTCAATACCAGAATACTCTTTCTCCCTTCACCACATGGGTACCTGGCACATAAATCATGCTCAATGCACACTCGATAACTCAGAGAGAGATGGTTAAACCTCTTGCCAAGAGGGAACTGAAGACTTAAAAAAAGTCTTTTCCACACCTGGGCAACACAGTAAGACCCCATTCTCTATAAATAAAAAAAGTAGCCAGGCATGGTGACACATGCCTGTAGTCCCGATCACTTGGGAGGCTGAGGCAGGAGGATCACTTGAGCCCGGAGTTCAAGGCTGCTATGATGATGCCACTGAATGCCAGTTAAGACAACAGGGTGAGATCCTGTCTCTTAAAAAAAAAAATTTTTCTTTTTTCATTTAAAAAGTCTTCTCTAGGCACATGGAAACACTTGGCCCTCCACCCCCCGCCTTTTAAGGTAGATTTTTAGGTGGTTTCAGAAAGAGAAAAAAATGTAAATTTAAAAATTTTAAATTTAACCTGTATCATTACAATTTTATTATCTAACTATTATAAATAAACTGACATCATCGGCAAGGTCTAGCAACCACCCACATGTTAATAACCCAGTTATCACTGTGGGGGTTCACCGTGATGCTGGCTAACTTCTGCCTTTATTTGTTCTATACCATCCCCCAGGGCTGCAGCTGAAGCTTAAGAAAACACTAACATTTGTGATCTAAAACCTCAGTTCCACAAACACTTTGGATATTAAATCTATATCAGGCATTTCATTTTCCATGACAAATACATAGTAAACAAGCACAGAAACTACGGAAGCACAGGCCCATCAGGGCTATAAAAAGCAAATGGTGGCCGGCGCGGTGGCTCAAGCCTGTAATCCTAGCTCTCTGGGAGGCCGAGGTGGGTGGATTGTTTGAGGTCAGGAGTTCGAAACCAGCCTGAGCAAGAGCAAGACCCCATCTCTACTAAAAATTAGAAAGAAATTAATTGGACAACTAAAAATATATAGGAAAAATTAGCCGGGCATGGTGGCGCATGCCTGTAGTCCCAGTTACTCGGGAGGCTGAGGCAGGAGGATCCCTTGAGCCCAGGAGTCTGAGGTTGCTGTGAGCTAGGATGAGGCCACGGCACTCTAGCCCAGGCGACACAGTGAGACTCTGTCTCAAAAAAAAAAAGCAAATGGCACAAGCTACGCGGGCGTTAGGCTGACTGCTCTGTGCACACGCCTCAGTCTTTATTCACACCTTTCCCTGCGGTGCCCTTGGCACTCTCAGTGGTCTTGCTCTCACATGTCCTCAGACCCTGAGACGTGTTCTCTTTCCCACCCAACTCCACCCCTCCTTCACCTAGCTGCCTCCTACTTCCTGCAGGGATGGGCGCTCGCATCCCCACTCGCGACCACGACCTCCACCCCTGCAGCTCCCTGTACTTACCCGAGGGCAGAATACATTTTAACGGCTGGTTCAGGTATGTCTCCCCACTGCCTGGGAGCTCCTGAAAGGGACTGAGTTTTGTTCACAACAGCACCACCAGGGTCTGGTACAGCACCTGGGCTCAGACCAAGCTCTTAATAAGTGCTTGCTGATGGAAGCATTTACTAACCATCAGACTTTCTCATATACGTGCAATTGAGCAACTACATGATGAAAGACACACACACACAAAAATAAGTGAGGCTGTAAAATTACCATGTTTTTTATCTTCCGAAGAACTCTCGTGCCAGTTTCGGAGCCAGCGTAGGAGTTTGTTGGCACAGCTCTGGTCTCCTTGTTGTCCGATAATGGTCTTCAGTGACGTGGGCCTGTATTTATCCACCCAGAGCAAATTTTCCACTTTGTTTTCACTGCGACCATCAGCCAAACTCCTGGCCTTGCTGTCACCATTTACCTCCTCGGCCACCTGCTCCTTAAAGTCCAGGCCTCTCCTAAACACACTTGTTTCCTTTTGTATTGACTTTACGGAACTGTCTCTTTTGGGCGTCAGCTTGCTCTTTTTAGATTCTGATTCCTTTTTAGTTGGACTAATTTTTCTTTTTCCTTGGTCATTTTTTTGAGGTGTTTTCTCCAATTTGGACTTTTCTTTCTTCATCTTAAAAAGTGGTAAAGTGAGAGAAACCTGATGAGACATACAGAACTTCTATCCTGCTAACCATACTACAGAGAGCAGTCTGAGACAGCAGAGTGAGCCACTCAACCTGGGTCAGCCTTTTCATAACGGATCCTGCTGTTTATGTAAATCACCTCCTTCAAAACTCTAAAAATTAACAACACACACCAAAGAGCACCCAAATGCAATTTTTAAGTGAGAGCATATTGGTTTTTTTTTTAAGTAATAAGTATTCCAATTTTACTTTTAAAAAATGGAGGAAATGGTTACAAGATTTTTATTTCAAAGCTTCCTGATTAGTTAAAGGTTAATGCCTCCACAAAAACTTGTATACAAAGGTTCACAGCAGTTATATAGATTGAAATAACCAAAACGTCCATCACCTGAAGAATGGCTAAACAAAATGGGGTATAGCTATACAATGGAATATTATTCACTCATAACAAAGAGTGAGGTACTGATACATGCTACAACATAGGTAAACCTTGAAACCATTATGCTAAGTGAAAGAAACCAGACACAAAACGCTGCAAAAAAAAAAGTGTCCCAAATAGGCAAATCCATGGAGACATAAGTAAATACCAGGGGGCGGGTCTGGTGATGAGTGACCGCTAATGGGTATAGAGTTTCTTTTGGGGGTGATGAAAACATTCTGGCATTAGATAGTGGTGATGATTGCACATTCCTGTTAATACACTAAAACCACTGACTTATATACTTTAAAAGGGTGAATTTGATGGTATATAAATATTTCAATTTTTTAAAAAGTTAGTGCCTCTTTACCATTGGATGCTAAAATTAGTGGATGAATATTTGAGGAGAAACAGGGTATTAAAATAGTCTTAAAGTATCTCCCCAAGATAGTTATCAACCAGAAAGGGGAAAATAGTCACATTACCAGTAGGAACCTAGCAGACATCATCTTAACCAAATAATCAAGGTTATCATCACCAAAAATAAAATGTATTGACATCATGTACAATTTATATGATGCACTAAGAAGGACACACTATCACTTCTGTGGTGTTCTTGCCAAAAATGGATAACCTCAATCTAATCATGAAAAAATATCACAGAACCAAATAGAGGCATTCTACAAAACTGACTGGTACTCATCAAGAATATCAAGGTCATAGAAGACAAGGAAAGACTGAATAACTGTCACAGACTGGAGCAGACTAAGAAGACACAACAACTAAATGCAGTGTGGGATCCTGGAACAGAAAAAGAACAACAGGGGAAAATGTGAAGTTCAAATAATATGTGTAGTTTGGTTAACGATATGGCAGTGTTGTTAATTTCCTGGTTTTTATAACTATGCTACAGTATGTAATCCAAATAGTTCCCTAGGATTTCTCTAACTGGAATAAACTGAGTGGGCCATACTGCCACCTGTGTGACTGGGAACATTAATTTGGGATGCTGACACTCCTGTGCCCTGCATGTAGAAAAGGCTGTTACATAGTAAAAGGATGCTAACACTAGGAAAAACAGAAAGACAGAAACCAAAAGGGTCCTCAAAGCACGGTAGTCTCTGGATCCAACAGTTCCCAGACTAGATCCACCCTGCCCATAGTTTAGTTATGTGAGCCGACATTTTTCCCTTTTGCTAAAGCTAACGCAAGACAAGTTTCTGTCATGACCGAAAATGTCCTAATATAGTCCTAATTGAAATGAATTTATCATGCTAATACCTGTTAACATATCCTTTAAGGAACTCTTAAACAATAACTTTTACATGAAGTCAACACAAGAATATGGAAAACAGGCCGGGGTTGGTAGCTCATGCCTATAATCCTAGTACTTTGGGAGGCCAAGGCGAGAGAATCGATTAAGGCCAGGAATTAAAGACCAGCCTGAGCAACATAGTGAGACCCTGTCTCTATAAAAAAACAGAAAATTAGCTGGGTATGGTGGTGCACCCCTGTAGTCCTAGGTACTTGGGAGGCTAAAGTGGGAGGATCACTTGAGCCCAGAAGTTTCGGGTTGCAGTGAGCTACTATAATGACGCCACTGTACTCTAGTCTAGGCAACTGAATGAAACCGTCTCAAGGGAAAAAAAAAAGATATGGAGAATAAGGAAAGTTTAATAAGTAAATATGTTATATGAAATACACCGTCCTCTTTCTTTATATTCCTTTGCAAAATGTAAGACAATGCACCAAAGTAGACATCCTGAAGCAGAGTCCTTCAGCTCAAAGAGAAATAAGGTAGTCTCTGGTAAAAAGGGAGGTTAATCTTTCAGCCAACTGGCCTATAATCCACCCAAGGTAAGTCTCTATGAAATAGAAAAGTTTCTCTACACCAACTTAAATAAAGCAAGTTCTTCTTCTTTTTTTTTTTTTTTTGACAGTGTCTTGCTCTGTCGTCTAGGCTGGAGTGCAGCGGTGCGATCATAGCTCACTGCAACCTCAAACTCCTGGCCTGAAGCAATCCTCCTGCCTCAGCCTCCCAAGTAGCTAGGACTACAGGTGCATGCCACCATACCCAGCTAATTTTTCAAAAATTTTTTGTAGAGATGGGGTCTGGCTTGTTGTCTAGGCTGGTCTTGAACTCCTGCTCTCAAGCAATCCTCCTCCGCTGGTCTCCCAAAGTGCTGGGATTATAGGCATGAGCCACCACTTCTGACCTAAATCAAGTGCATTTTATACAAACCTCAGCTTCGACTGCTATTTCATACTTGGACTTCTTGCCTGGCATAGTTCGAATCAGATTCAATAGGCCATCTTCATCGATAATTTTTGTCCCCAAGGCTGCTGCCTGTTGATTAAAAATGCAAATCATCAAAACTGCATCCTAACAATTCCTTTCTGTTAAAAAAAAAAAATGATTCTAGGGCCTATTAGTAGGTTAAAAAAAAAAAAAAACAACACACTTTTAAATCAGATAGCACTGGAATAAAAAAAAAAGAAAAACCCAAATATTCATTGAAAAGCACCATTAAAAAGAAGAAAATAAAAGATACACTTCCTAAGAGTGGTGAAGTCTCACATTACTATTTTTGTGGATTGCTATACCTTTCCTCCCCTAGAAATGGGCAAAGCCACTAGGCCTTAAGTACAGCTCTGCCCACCCTCTCCTATGTCTGACTCATACAGCAGACACTTCCTACCCCCTTCTTCCCTGCTAACAGAACTCCAATGTGTCCATTTGTAAGTGATGGGTGGCGACTGGTCTAAGGCGATCAGAAAGTCCTGATCCTCCCGCAACCTCCCTTGCAGCTCTGAATGGCCATGTGACACCTCTGGCCAATGAGACTTAAGTAGAATTCTACAAGAGGTGTTTCTAGGAGAACCCTAGTCAGGCCAGTCACAGCTATTATGACATCTTGCTCCTGTATCCTCTTTCCTGCCTTGAATGAGACTTAAATGCCTAGAGTGGCAGCTACCTTGCAGCCACAAGGCAACATGCAAAAGGACAAAAGCTAACGCAGTAAGGATAACAGAGGTGAAGGCTGGAGAGCTAGCCTAGCTCCATTATTGAGCCGATGAACCATCCCCACCAACTGCCCGCCTCAATTCTTGTGAGATTGAGAAAATAAGCAGGTATTTGTTTAAACCACTCTTAGCTAGCTATTCTATTACTTGGAGCTAAACATAATCCTAACCAACAGACCTCTGACTCTTAAGAGCTTCTAAAAAAAAAAAACTTAAGTATACAGTGTCATATACAGGAATACTTAGGACTAGAAAAATAGACAACTGCATTTGTTTCTATCTTCCAAAAAAAAAAAAGATTTAAACTAGAATACACTAAGAAAAGTCAAGAGAACTGGAACTGCGCCTTCAACTGGAAGACCAAAATCCCGGGGCTGAAGCCAACACCACTTCTGTGGAGAAGAAATAACGTGGGGAAGAAATTGCTTTTCCAAGTTTTTCTTAGGGCAATGCCACAGCCACATCAGGGGCGTGCCGAGGAAAGCAGCTGCCACCGCGCTGAGAGCACGGCATGACCCACCTTGTCACTCTTGGACTGTCCACTGTCGCGGCCCATGACAAGATAGTTTGTTTTCTTGCTGACATTTCCTGTTACTTTTCCCCCATAGCGTTCAATTAGAGACTTGGCCTCATCTCGCTCAATGGACTCCAGCACGCCTGTGATTACAAATGTGAGGCCTTCCAGGCAATTTTCAGCTCCCTAAAAACCAAAATGTTCAAGCAGAGAGGAAATTACATAGTAGCTTTCCAAAGAAATATTTGACATCGAAATTGCAGAAAGCTGATTTTCCTTATTTGACATCATAAATAACCTCAGCACAAAAAGTTTGCTGGAAAGTTATGGCCAATAAGCAGAACCTGAGATTAAATCCTGAGAAATTCTTATGTTGCTAACATTTAATAAACTTACAAAATGAGCAACGAAAAGCATATAGCCAATACTGTTAGCAAAGCTCATTAAAACTGCCTGTTCATGCTATTTTCCATTATGTTTTTTATATTTAAACTGCTAGTTAACTTGCATAACTTTAAGTTAACAACCAAAGGCACCTATAGAAACTCTTCCATTAAAGTCTTGATTCTGAGAATATTAGCAAGTTTGAGCTCTTGTCCTCCTCTCTGATTATTCTCTGACAGTAAATCTAACAACCTGCTAGCTAATAACTTAAAGACAAGATATTATCCCCCGATTAGAAATATAACTCTGATAATACAAGAGACACTGGCCAGAAAGTGAATGGAGCAGAGATGTTCAACCTTAGTTGGAATTATACACAGACTTTTTTGTCTTTGCAATGGTTTGATAAAATTATACAACCAAGCAAAATGAAAATAAAAATTATATATGATATCCCAAGTTACTCATTACTCTTTGAATCAAGAACTGAAATCAACACAGACTTAAAACAGGCTGGAAAAGCAGCAGCTAAATAAAATTCAAAGATTGACCCAAAACAAGTTCAATCCCTCACCATCCAGGTGAAGAATCTTTCTTGGAAGACAGAAAGAAATAACTATGAATCTGCCTGAAAAGAGAAGGTTTCACCAACATCATCTCGAGGTCACTTCAGACTCTGCAGTTCTCGGATTGAAATGATCTACGGTAACATTACAGGTACTTAAATTCTTCTCAACAAATTCAAAGTAACCCTGGAAAACTACGCACTCAAGCCCCCATATCTCACAACCCGATCGTCTACTATCTCCCAAATTATCACCCACCATGACTGAGTATCTTTTCACTTCCCCTGGTCTCAGCACTTCCAGCCTCACTACCCACTCTACATTCCATTAATAGAACTTCTCCACAGCACTCACTCCGGAAGCAGCAAACTACCCAACATCCTCCAACACTCCCTCCATCCTCTACCCAATCCTTCTCCAGCATTCCCACCACAGCCTTGCCTTCACTGAAGCTGGGCTGTCCCATAAGGACACCACTTTGCCTGAGTCCTCTCGAGTAGAACTTGTTCAGTCTTTCGCACACGTGCACAAGAAGCAAGGGTGGCACCTTCCTCTGTCTCCTGTAAGACGACCCCTGAGCCCCCTGCAGTTCATCACTTCCCCCACATCCCCACCCGTCCCAGCTCCACCATCCTCCCTCTCTTTGTTAGGGGAACTACTAATCTCCACATGCAGTTAGTACACCAAGCAAACTGAAAATAAAATTAGTTTATACATTGTACACGTATCCCCTCCCCTCTCACCTTCTCAGAAATTTCATACTACATTTGACTATCCTTCTCTGTCTGGTACATCTTCAGTCTCTCGCTTTCTGCTAGCATCTATCCCATCGGCAAAAGGCATACTTTAAGTATCTTCTATCATTAAAATACTCACATTTTGCCCCCAAATTCCACCTTCCACTTCTAGTTAGAAGTCCTCTCTCTTGTCCCCTTCACACCCAAACTTATCAAAAATATTACCTACTTCTACTGTCTCCATTTTGTCTATTCACATTCACTCTCTGACCCACTTCCACCAGGCTCTGCCTCTACCACTCTATTTAAACTGCTCTTGCTAAGGTCACCAAGGAGCATTATTCATGTTACTAAATGCAATGGAGGCTGAGGGCACAGCATCTCATGCCTGTAATCCCAGGGCTTTGGGAAGCCAAGGTGGAAGGATCACTTGAGGCCCGGAGTTCGAGACCAGCGTGGACAACATAGCAAGACCCAGTCTCTAAAAAAAAATGAACTGGACATGATAGTACACGCCTGTACTCCTAGCTACTCAGGAGGCTAGGGAGGAAAGATCACTTGAGCTGAAGAGTTCAAGACTGCAATGAGCTCTGATCATGTCAATGCACCCAGTCTAGGGCAACAGAGTAGGACTCAGTCTCAAAAAAAAAAAAAAAAAATTAATTGAATTAAATTTACATTTAAATTAAAAATAAATACAATGGGCAATTTTCTGTCTCCTCTTATCTGGAATCTTAACAGCATGACAAACTTAACCAATCATTTTAAAAATGTTCTCCCTGGCCGGGTGCGGTGACTCACACCTGTAATCCTACCACTCTGGGAGGCTGAGGTGGGCGGATTGTTTAAGCTCAGGAGTTCGAAACCAGCCTGGGTAAGAGCGAGACCCCGTCTCTACTAAAATTAGAAAGAAATTAATTGGACAACTAAAAATATATAGAAAAAATTAGCCGGGCATGGTGGCGCATGCTTGTAGTCCCAGCTACTCGGGAGGCTGAGGCAGGAGGATCGCTTGAGCCCAGGAGT